>QTSX02005068.1:0-301491 GCA_014839935.2 Entomophthora muscae | reverse complement strand
ACTTGTCCTTTTCCATTATAGTTTAATGAAAGGGACTGTGTTTATATTTGAGAGCCATTAACACTTAGTATGAATATTGATACATAGTGCATTTTACAGCCTGTATATTTACCTATTGGTAATAATTCTATAAACTTTTTAGCTGGATTTTGCAAGGTAATAATAATGTAATGTGTTAATAAAGTACTATTTATTGTCATTAATTGGCTGATTTTCTTTGCTGTGGAAATTGTGCATTTTATGATATTTACACACTAGTATCCAATTGGTTGGTTTCACATCCAATTGGATACTAGTGTGTAAATATCATAAAATGCACAATTGCCACAGCAAAGAAAATCAGCCAATTAATGACAATAAATAGTACTTTATTAACACATTACATTATTATTACCTTGCAAAATCCAGCTAAAAAGTTTATAGAATTATTACCAATAGGTAAATATACAGGCTGTAAAATGCACTATGTATCAATATTCATACTAAGTGTTAATGGCTCTCTAATATAAACACAGTCCATTTCATTAAATTATAATGTAAAAGGTCAAGTTTACAATGGGTTTTATTAAATAAAATGCATTGAGTTATGCACATAATATCAAAATATCAAGAGTTGACATCTAATTGCAATATTCTAATGCGGTATTTACATTATGGTCTTTAATTTATTAATGATGATGAAAAATATTCACATGTTGAAGGTAGTACTATAAAAAACAGTTTTTTGATGTAATTCAAACAAAATGTCAAATATCTATAACTTAATAAACAAATTAGAGTCAGTCCTCCAAAAGGTTGTCAAGATTGAATACAACATAAGGGAAATTGTGGTAAATCAACTGTGAAATGAGGGAAGAGACTTGGTCCAGCTAAATAAAACTGCAAAAAATAGCCTGGGAGCAATGGTCAACAAAGAACACAAAAAAATATTTTTAAATCTTCAAAAGGAAATACTCAAGCGGTCAGATTTCATAAGTGAAAGTTACAACTTGTGGGAATTTGCAAAAACCAATAGAAAGAATACTTGAAAAATCAAACTAATAGAAGGAAATGAAAGTTCAAAGGAATTCAACACAAATGAAGAGAAAACCAACCAAATTGAAACAGACAAAAACAAAACTCAATCAAGAAGCGGAACACATCAAGAAATACAGAAATTTTATCAAATGAAAATCAAGAAGAAACACAAATTGCAAGAAATATAAGAAAAATTAAGCCTAGGAAAATTAATGAAGAGCAGCCAACACTCATGAAATTTGCTGAGGTGGCGCCTGTGGCTGAGGGGGCCACAGGGGAAACAATTATTAAGTCTTTTTATGTTTTATTTATATTTATTTTAGTCATCACCAGGAATGGGGACGAGGTCACAGAAGTGGCAGCTTTTACGTCAAGTTGGTTCTACGGGGGTTACCAGTCACTGGTAGCCCCTGTAAAACAAATAAATAAAACCCAGATAAATAAAATAATTCAACAGAATATGAATAATTTTTCATATATTGAAGCTAAAGATAGGGAATATTTACCACCCACAGGGTGCTTGCTGTGGTTAAGGTAAGCATATGAAATAGGATCAAATATTAACCTCAAAGAAATGAATGAAATTTGCGGGGATATAAAACTGAACTTTGATGAATACATTTATGAAAGTGTTCAAAGGTTCCCCTTCACAAATATCAATGAATACAAAAAAAATTAATAAAAGCTGACTTTCAAATTGGAAATGAATATTTAAAATCTGCAATATTTAATGAAATTTTTAAAGCTCTATCAAACAAAGTCAGGGATGCAGTCCTTGTGAAAAATCTTAAGCCTTTATTGATATTGTTTGCCAAGGCCTGGGGGGCTGATACAAGTCAGGCGCCCCCTGGAACCCTCTTCAAGTTCAACCAAACATCCTATATCAATAGGTTAATACAAACGTTCAAAAACTGGGCATGTTCTCGGAGAAATATACCTTGCAAAGGATCCATGTTGCAGTGTACCTGGGAATCCTGCTCCATTGCATACTGAAAGCCAACATGAAAAAATTAGAAGATGTACCTATACAGATCAACATATGCCGCGTAGCCCTTGACAGACAGAAAACACTACGGGGATACAGGACAGTTGAGCACGTCCTCTATGATTCATTTGCATTGGCAACTCTATACGGGTACTATTTGCCCCCCAAAAAACCTGCTAGTGGATTCCCTCACCTGTTTGCCTTTTATAAGACAGTTGGCCACCACCGGGGTGTTGAGCGCCACCCCTCTAGCAATTGGCGCCAGAGTCATCCACTACATACAGAAGAGTATGTGGTCCCAATTAGATGCATTAGCTGAAAATTTAATTTTGGGGTATAATTCCCCAGAATAATTGCATTCTCCTTTACAATTAGCATTCCCCCAATAAATATTTTTCCCTTGCAACTTAAATTTTATTTTTTTAATCATTTTTTTATTTTAATATCAAATATTTTCACTGGAATGTGTAGTATTAAAATTTTAATAGTAAAATTTTAATTTTAAATATTTAAATATTAAAATTTTAATATCTAAAAGTTAATATTAGAATTAATATTACATATTTCAATATTAAAATTTTTAATATATAATATTTCAATATTGAATAAATCACAAATAAATAAAAATAGTTAAATTTCAAATATTTAAACTTTAATAGATAAATTTTAAGATTTATAATTATAATTTCACTGTTAATATTTTAATTTTACTTTTAATTTTAGTAGGTAAATTATAATATTAATATATCTAAATATATTAAAAGACATTATTTATAGTTGCAACCACATCAAATAAAAAAGAATTAAAATGTTTTTATTTACTAGCTTGTCAAGTATGGGTTCATTTATTACATATACAAACAACAAGAATTGAATTTATCCGCATAATGCGGCCCTCTCCACTTATATTCTAAACAAGTGATTGTTTAGAACTTGAATTACCTTTCCCTTATAATATGATTTGATAAATATATTTGATATGCTTGACCCGCATCCTAAGTACTAATTAGTAAGCAATACATAAAAATCATTGGTGGTTGTGTCGTGTGGCTATAGTGGCACTGAAACAATAAGGATCAGATGATGACCTGCAAGGTCCAATTTGTGGCTTAAAAAAGCCAGAGTACCAATAAGGATTCACAATTATTTAAATAAAGTTAATCTATTTCTATCTTTTTTAATTTATTTATTTTGTTAGTGCAACAGTCAATATAATATTCAGTACATTATAATAAAAATATATTCCTCATACCTAGTATAATTAATTTTACTTAACTTTTCTACATACTCTTATATGTCTATAATACAATCAAATGTCACATCATTATATATAAATAATAATTGTTGAGTCCTACTAAAAACAAATAAAACCTGGAGCGCTCATTTATCTGATTAGCTCGGAGGCCAGGGCTTTGGGGAGGAAGGATTCTGAGTGCTTGTAAAAAGCTGCCACCACATTGGGTGGCATTGCAAATTGACTGACCTCAAGGATGTTGAAGAGATCCTTGGTGTCCTGAGGGAGGCCTTGCTTCACCTTATTTTTGATCCACCCAAAGTCCTCCTCAATTGGGTTAAGGAATGAAGAATATGGGGGAGGAAGAGGAGTCTCATTGGACAGTCAGCCAGGTGGTGGCTGGCCAAATGGCTATTCTTATTGATGGGTGGGATTTCAGACACAACCAGATCCACTTTGTGGAGCCCAACATTATCCAACACAACAATGTTGGTTGTACTGTGGTAGTTGATCCGGAGATACTCCTTGACAGTTTGGAGAAAATCAAGAAATGTCCCGCTATTATGGGAACCCTTGATCATCTGATATTAATCCAACCTGCAGGGACCAAGAAGCGCTACCATGGAATAGGTCTGGGAATGGACAGCTGCACAATGGGCTACGCTGTCCTTGGACCCCTTATTGACCCACCCATGCCTAGACCTTAGTGAGGAGGAAAATGACAATTTGTCAATATAGAAGAACTGGACATTCCCAGTCTCCTTTAGTGCCAGATATGTCTTGGAATAAATGTGTCAATCCTTTATGGTCTTTTCACTGTTTCTATTGTACAGAGAAACTCTGAGCACCTTCCACAAGAAGCCCAAATCAACCATTGCTTTATAAACAAGGGTTTTAGAAACAGAAATCCTGAATACTGTGGCAAGCATTGATTGGACAGCAAGTGTGTCCAGGTGGCAATCCTTGGCTACCCACTGCTTGATTGCATCAATATGAACAGGCTGAAGGAGATTTGGGCTGCTGCTTAGCCTTGGTGGATTTGGCAATTTGCCCAGTGTTGCCATACTTGGTGTTGATGTTGGCAATCTATCTGGCTGTGACACCAAATTGGGATGCAATATCCCAAACCGCCATTCCCCCGTTCAAGCAGTTGAGGAGAGCTCCACACTCACTATCTGTCAACTGACACCAGCCCTTGGCATGTACCACGGCATCCTGGCTACCAGGCTCAATAAAGGGGATGGGGACCTTTATGTAGAAGGTGGGATCACACTTGCTTGTAGTGGCGCCATAAATGGTTGAATACACAACAGGCACAGATGGCTCCTTGGTGGTGGTCAATGGCTCATAGGAGGTGTTGAAAATGCGGGGCAGGAAGCAGTAACTCTTGGATCAAGAGTGCAGGGCTGGGTGACAACTGGGTACACGGTGGAGGTGTATATAACCTCATTATTCCTGATGACTTTTGTGTATGAGACTTTGTTTGTAGGCCTTGAGAGCAGCTTCTGTCTTGGATTGAGGCTACTGTTCCTGGATTGAGATGCGGGAGGTGGTTGGCTGGCGCTGACATCTTGGGAGGCCTGTGTGTTGGCATGACTCCCCTTGAGTTGGGTTTTGGGTCTGTTCTTGGACCCTCTGGGACGCCCTTGTGGATGGGCTGCCCCACAGGCTGGTGCAAGAGCTGGTTGGGAATGTGATTGATGGTCCATAAAAATAAAATAAAAAATATATATTAGATTAAATATGTATTTATTTGGATTTATTGGTTTAGTTATGAGTAGTTGTTTTCTCTTGATTTAGCCTTGAATATTAACAGATTTTCTATATCTGTGATTTGAAGTGTATAATATTGTATCCTTTCCAGTTTTGGATGATTTTAAAGTTTAATCACTTTTATGTCTAAACATGGTTATTAAGATTGATTTTTTCATTTGATTTTAATTGTGTTGCAGCTTCTTGATTTGGTTTGGTGTTTACTAGTGTGCTTACTGTACATTTAATTTGGATTCCAGTTCCTGCAATTAATATCTGAGTTTACTAGTGACATTCAAAAATGATTTGAAATTTGGTTCTTGGATTTGATAATCCTGCAATTTCCAAAAACATAGTAAACTTAATGAAAATGGAGGATGAATTTGAACACCTCAAATCTTTTTCCAGCTAATTCATTCTGTCCACTTAAAGCATGATGTTTGAATTGAATTTTGCAAAGTGTATATGAGTTCCTGAAATTTAAAATATTCAAATATAATACAAAGAATTCAATTTATCTAAAAAAGGCCATTCTGCAAATGCAATTTTAAATTTATCTAGTATTTTGATAATCTTACATATTTATTCTTAGGCTTGGAATTTATAGTACTAAATTGTACATTAGCATCCTTCATTTCTGATTTATGCATCCTGAATTCTCTTAGTGAGTTTTTTAAAAGAAAAACTTAATTATTTGCAGTTAGAATTTGAGATTTGTTAATTATAAAAAATCAAACAATTTTAAATTAAATAAACAATTTTATTCATTATTTTAATTTCACTTAGCTGAGTTGCCCACAAATATGATTCAAGCTTGATCCTAGGATTTGCAAATCCCACATTTTTTCTATTAGGCTCTTAATTTAAAGTATGTTTGGTTATTTTTTAAGTTGGTAAGTTACTCCCCCCTTGCCTTTGATTGTTCTGTGTTCTCATGCTGAACTAAGAAATTGCCTCAAGATCCTTCCAAGTCCTTAATTTCTCTAGGAGATTTGGCCCATACAATTGATGAAAGATTTTTATTGGCATACTCAATCAAGCCCCCTGGTTCCTCCCCTCTCCCCCTTTACCTGCCATAGAGTAAACCCTGATAAGTTTAGACTGCTTGCTGGCCTGGTGCAGGCCCCATTTCACAATTATAGGTTCTATCCAATCAGAACTTGTCACATTGTTGACTATAATCCCCCAATATTAAAATTTCCTCTTCATCAAACTACTTGGAAGTTTCCATCCAATCATATATAACCCTGGAAATAGGTGGGGAAACCTCTAACACCCCTGGTTCAGGGTCTCAAGGTTATCCACCAGCCAATTGGATCTGGCCATACCTATCTGTGAGAGAGGGGGCTAAACTAACTAAGTTTGGCTCCCATCCTGTAGGGAAAACCCACCAGGACATCATCCAGTGTAGAGCTGGTATGGCTGCTTGTACAGGTGTCCAGAGAGAGGACACAGGAGAAAGTTGGGGAAATTAGGAGTCCAAACTTATCAGAATCATCCCACCAAGCAACCAAGGGATACACCTGGGGGTGAGCTCCTGGAAGGACAACTTTGCCTTGGGGGCAGAGAACTTGACCTCCAAGGGAGAAGGGACCACAAGTGTTGCAACTAAACCAATATGAGTTCAGCATTTTATTGGAGACGACAACAGTTCAATAGAAAGGACAGGAATAATAAGAATAATGTATTATTTATTATGGAATACTGTGATTGATATACTATATGGGGAAGGCCACCAGGCCACAAGGTGGTGAAATGTTCCATGTAAGTATTGGAGCCAATGAATAACTTGTGCAGGATCAGCAGGTTGAATTAGTAGTGCTATTAATTAGGAGAAAGTGCCCGCAGTTCAACATTGCCATCAGATTGGTTCATGTTGTTAGATATGTCAAGGGACAGCTCATTGAGCGCCCCTTGTGTATTGTAAGATATGTTGGCAGGCAAGGAGGGAAACTCAGTTGCAACACCCCCTTGCCCCTTTATTGTTGTCAGACACCAGGATCAGAGTCTGTGGAAGATCTGGGAAGGTCCACACAAACAACCTTTGTGTGAGGGTGGCGTGACAGGGGCGCAAGCAATTGTAGTGGGTCTTTTGGTGTTTCCTTGAGAATCTTTGAGTTGATAAGTGTGGTTGTCATAGATTGCGGCTATCTTAATGGCCCTAAGTGTTTGAGCTCTAATTTGGATGAATTGGGGTTGAGGGCATAGACGGGGTCTCCTACAGCATATCTGGACTTGAGGTGCATTGTCCCTCCCTCAATTTGCTTGTGTTTAATATCCTGAGCTTTGGTGTGCCACTGGCTCAGGGAAGGAGTAGTCAACAGGGGATTTCCTGGGAACCGTGGATTGTAATTTTCCTTGTTCTACCCCCGCCAGGCTATCAGGTGTTCCAAAGGCCAAGGTGCTGGGGCTGAACCCAGTGCCTTGGTTAATTATTGCCCATAAGATGAGGAGGGCAGTGGGCAGGTGTTTGTTTATGCGGTATTGAGGTGCTCCTGTGAGAGCTTGGAAATTAGTTGGACTAACAAATTATTTAGGAGCTCCACACGCCCATTGGCCTGGGGATGATAGGGGGTTGGAAAACTTGTTGTAGGGAATTCTTGGCGCAATATGCCTTCATGAAGTGCTCTGCAAGCTCAGGTCTACCATCTGTGATAAGACTCTTGGGCCGCCCAAAGCAGGCCACAATTTCCTTGCCAATGAAGCAAGTGATGGTGGTGGTGGCAGTATGGTTGGTGGTTGCCCATGCTACTTGCCAGAGGGTGAAGTAGTCAATGGTTGTAATAATGTACTTCTTGCCTAGTCTGTCTTTGGAAGGAGGTCCAACAATATCAAGGGCCCACTGCTAAAAGAGTTCCATGGCCTTGATGGGCAGGACAGACTTGGGAAGTGCAGGTTTAGATGTGTTTTTTTTGCACAACACAAATGTTTCAAGGAGGTCCAAGATGTCTTGGCGCATACAGGGCCATCAAACCTTACGCTTCATGATTTTGAAGAGGTTACGTCCTCTGATGTGACCTAAGGTGCAGTAGTAATGCAGTATGGTATCTCCTTGCTGGGTGGTGAGAATGTACGGTGTCTTCTCCCCAGTCTCTTCCTGGTGGCAGACGTTACTAGCGTCAGTGGTGAACAGACTTTTGTTGTCCTTCATCTTGAAAATAGTCACAGAATTAAGACATTTATAACAGGTGGCCTCAGGACGTAGATAAAGCATGAGTCAGTCTGGGTCTAAGCCACTGTCTCCCATGATAGACACTATGTACAGCCTGGAGAGGGCGTCAGCTGTGACAAGTTCCTTCCCAGGTTTGTATTTATTGCGCAATTGATAGGGAGACAGGCACTCAACCTAGCCTTCTTGACTTTGCTTTAAAGTGACCTAGTGTTGAATTATTGAAACAACTTGTGATCTTTCAGGACGCAGAGTGGAAAGGTGGTGCCCTCCAGGTAACAGTGCTATTTCTTGACACAATGCAAATTGCTGCTAGCTCCTTATTGTGTATGGGGTAGTGTTGCTCTGAGTTGGTAAGCTTTCTGGATTTTTAGGCCATAGGAAAGAGGGCACCCTAATTGGTTTCTACTCTTAGTATTCTCCCTATGGCCATGTCAGAGGTGTCAGTCTCAAGTTTGTACTGACAGTCCAAATTGAGAAATTGCGGTACAGTTGCATTTGTAAGTCTTTGCTTCAATGTTTTGAAGGCTTGATCTCTGGTAGGGGTCTCTCAGAAGCGCTGTTATGTGTTTATGAGCTCAGTAAGGGGTGTGATTAATTCTTTTTAGTTGGGAATGAACTTTTGAACATAGGCAACTATTCCTAAGAAGGTACACACCTGACCCACGTCAGTGGGGGGTAGCATGTTTGCAATTGCCTTGATTTTGGCAGGTTTGGGCTTTATCCCTTGGGTAGAGATGGTGTGCCCAAGGAACAGAGGCTCTGACTTGAGGAATTAACATTTGAAGGGCTTAGCCTTCAATTGGTTTTTCCAAAGGGTGTCAAGGACAGCACAGAGGTGTTGGAGGTGCGTGGTTTGATCTCAACTGAAGACAATTATGTTTTCAAGGTACACAACAACACAATTTCCAATCAATTCCTCAAATGCTTTGTTAATTAACATGGCAAAGGTGGAGGGAGTGTTAGTCATTACAAAGTTCATGACACTGCACTCAAAAAACCCTGTAGTGTGTGTGAAAGGCAGTTTTTTCCTGATCCCCTGGTTCAATGCGGACCTGGTTGTACCCCACAGTGAGATCAATCTTACTGAAAACCTTTGCACCTGCAAGTGTGTCAAACAGTCTGGTAATTAGTGGTAAGGGTTATTTTTTTGACAGTCACCTCATTTAAGGCGCGGTAGTCTGTGACCAGGCAAAGGGACACGTCCTTCTTGGCTACAAAGAAGATAGCAGTCCCATAGGATGAGAGGGAGGGACAGATGAAGCCCTTATTGAGTGTGTCTACAATGAGCTGGTGGAGGGTCTCATTTTCTTTTGATGTCAGGCAATAGAGGGGATGTGCCTTGGGCAGTGACCCTTTCAATTGAATAGCATGCTGTATTTCTTGGGGAGGAGGTAACTGGTCTAATGTTTCACTAAAGTTGTCTTCTACTCCTTGAGGAGTGCCACAAGTGCTAGTGGAGGTGTGGTGGTCAAAGGAGGAGCCAAAGTGGGTTCAGATCAGATGACTTTTACTGAGCATTGATTAAAGTCAATCCCCCTTGAAGCTGTACATAATCATTTCCATGAGTCTGAAAAATACGGTGTTGTGGAGTAACTTGCTCATTTTGACAGGGTAGATCTGGAAACCCACTCCATTTTGGTTTAGGGTGATTACAGAAATATCCAGTTGATATATGGGCGGTTGTGCTGGAGACAGTTGAGGCAAGCAATGATGTTGTGGCTGAGCCCTGCCATGATTGGCCCGAGAGCTTTACATAGATAATTCCCATTCTCATAGATAAGGGTATTATCTCATGGTTAATTACCACTCTGCGGGAGTTGGCTAATTGAACTTCTTTGAATCAACTAGACACCCAATCTAGCTGTTGATAATCTTTAAATTACTGGTTGACCATGGTGTGGTTGGCCCCAGTGTCTATCAAAAGTTTATGAGTGTTCCCATTGAAATGGAAGAGGTAGGACAAGCAGGTGATTTTATTGGAAGAATTGCTTACTTGGAGGATGGGGATGTCACTATGGACCTGGAATACATTGAGGGACTCAACATTGTGCCCATTGTAATCACAGGGATTTTTTGCAAGGAGAGAGAGGGAGTGGAGATCAATTGGGGTTGCAGAACCCCTTTTATCTACAACCCTCAGGCTTTTCCTGAGTCCTCAATTTGAGCTAACAGAGCTTCCCCTTGCAGGGGCGCTTAGGCTCATTCTCCTGCTGGAGGGACTGGAGGTGGCCTACTTGATTGTGGGCACTGCCAGGTGCGGGAAAAGTTCTGAGGAGGAAAGTCATTGGATCTGCAGAACCCCATTGAAACTTGATTGTTGGTCTCCACAATGGACTTATAGCAGTTGTCAATGGAGGTACAACAGCCCACAGGAACCCACTTACAAATATGGGGTTTGAGTCCATTGACTATTAGAGTGAGCAACATGGCATTCCCATTGGTAACAGCTTCTGGGGCAGCGTCAAGGGCTTGCTGCCAATCTGCAAGATAATTAGGGACAGATTCTGTTTGTTTGGCGGCCAGGAGGAGAGTTCCCATTATGATGAGTGAAAAGGTTTCACTGTAGTGGTATTTGGCGGTGACCCTGAATGTTGCCCATGTGACCTCTGGCTCTTGGCTTGCCCAGTTAGTAAGCCATACTGCAGCAGGCCTTGTAAGGCACCCTGATGCAGTGGCAACCCACATATCACAATAGATTTCATAATTTCAGGAATTATTTGTCCAAGTAGGAAAGCCGGATGTTGTGAATAACGGCATTCACCATGTTTCAATTTCGCCTTTGTTGGGCCATTTTGAAGACAAATCTCTTGTTTTTGCTTTTGACTCTAAAAACAAACTGGCTTCTGCTTCAGGAAATATGATTGTTTGGCTTCCTGACTCTGCACAACTCACTCACCCCACTCATGCTTGTGGCAGGTGATCCTACTGTCCTGGTAGTATTTTGTGGTATTCTCAACCATTATATATTCCGTTTCCTATTTTACCAATAAAATTAAGTTCTATTCACATTTTTGTCTTTGTGTCTTCTGTACTTCTGCGCCTCTCTCTAGCCATGCCAAGTAGAGATTATTCATCCAGGGCCGCAAGGTAAACACTATTGCCTTCCCTATCATCTAACCAAGACTTAGTACAAATCCAATCCTAAGGTTAGGATTCCCCATTGTGTGTCTGTGCCGCGCCTCAGAAAACAACAAAAATGGTGCTCACTACAGGGGCTTTAAGCCCCTTGGTTATCCCTTTTGCATCTACGTTTGAAGGTCCCTTGCCTCTGTCTATTTGGGAGTCAACCTCACCTGAAATTACCAGCCCTCCTATTGAGGAAGACATTGTCAACCCGCCTATTGTCCCTACTGTACTGAACCTTGGGAATGGTCCCTGCTTAGTTGCTTACCCCATGGGTACCCCTGACTTAGAACAAGTCATGGCAGTAGACCTTGGGATATCTTGGGACGGGGCCATCCCTTGCCTTCAACTACAGTTTACTGTGCCAAATACTATGAGTTAATTGTGGCCCCTCATTTCCCACAACATCTCCTCTCAGTGGCTGGCTCCGCTGATCACCTGCTGTCATCCTTTGTACAGCCTGCCTTGGCCCACCACCAGATGGTGTTGGGACTCCACGTTCAGGAAATCTCTTCTCTACAAGAAGCTGTTACCCATCATTGGGACCAGTTTGCTGCCTACCAACAGTGGATCCATTCCCTGTTCTCCCTGATATCTGATAATCAGTGTGATTTGGTCACCTCTCAAACACGTCTAGTCAATTCCATTGAGCAAATGCGCCAGTCCATCCCTGAGTACATTAGGGAGCAACTACATGAGTTTCACCAGTTAGAACAACCCTGGCAAACTCAAGTAGACTCCACCCTAAACGCTTATCTCTCTGACTTTGAACGTCTAGTGCAACAGCTCAATGCATTCAGTGTCTATTCCTTTGAGCAATTTCAACAGGTAGCTGACCTTGTAGCCCAAGGTATAAATGAGCTCAGTGCAGAATTTGATCAATAGAGAGCTACCACTGCTGCAGCTATTGCAAAACTTCAGAGTCAGGTGAATGAGCTGTCCACTCCCAAACCTGATGTTCTGGTAGACAGAGAGCAGAAAATCTGGGAAGCCATCCGGGAATTACGCGCTTCCACTCGTAGTCAAGGACGTCCTACTAAAATGCCTCAACCAGATCCCCAGGTTCTTGCGCTGACTGCTCAGGTCGCTGAACTACAACAAGAAGTTGCTGCTTTACGTGAGGTAGTAACGACTGCTGCTAGTCCACTCGGGGTTAACGAGGAGGATGGCTGTTGTCCTGGTTTGGCAGGGGCTCCTCAAATCCACTGTGCCAGAGAGTTGATTGCCCTAGCTAATGAGGTGGATTATTTGAAACAAGACCAGACTGAGTTGGACAGGGACATACAGGAGATGAGTGAGCTGATTGATTTGGTAAACAACATATTTTCCCCTTGCCTATCAGTGGGGCCATCCCTTACTTTGCAACTGGCTGAGCTCTCCACTGTTGTCACTACCCAAGGACAACACCTAGATGTTACTGAACAACAGACCATTCTAGCCAACACTATGGGTGCCAGAACCACTGAGACTCTGATGACCCTTGAAGAAAGTGTTTGACAACTGTGGGCTAGACAACCCCCCTCCAAATCTGAAGCTGAGTTCTCCCCGCGCATAAATGTAACCAATAGCAGCAATGGTGGTCAAGCTCCCAAGGCACACTTCAAGCCTACTTTTAAGCAAGTCTTTAATCCCAAAACCTCGACTATTGCAGCTTTTTTAACTATTTACAAGACTGCTATGAGACAAGCATCAGATGAAATTAAGAAAGAACATATTTTGACTTGCCTACACCTGACCTATCAAGATGTAGTTGTACCAGAGCTGTCCTCCATTGAGACCTGGGAGGCCATGAAACAGCTCCTGATTGAAAAGGTTGGTGGTGATCTTAGCCTGGAGGTGAAAAATGATGCTTTCATGCACATATCCTTCAAGCCCAAAGAGATATTAGCTGAATTCACCGACAGATTTTATATGGAGGAACAACAGTTAATAACAAGCAGACAATTGACGGCACATGAAGCATATATGGCCTGCGCCTAGGCCCTCAAGGTGAATCAACTCCTATGCCTTCATTTCAAGGCCCACTGCTATTCTGTCTTCCATGAAAAGTATAAAGACACTGCTCCAAGATATGCATCTTACCCATTCTGGGGCAGTTGTTTGGGAAAGTTGTGCCGCTTTCAACTCTGGCTCCTCTTCTTGCGGCCCTCATATCCTCACTATGAACTCCCAAAATCCTCCTTGACGTCAAGGTTGCCACAACTGCAGTCAGATAGGCACCACTCTTGTGTCTGCACCAATCCGCAGGTTGAGGGAGCTGATCCCAAGGATCAGTAGGGAAAAGAACAGTCAACCTAGAGGCGGAGATGCTCTTGGTTGACAATTCTTCCCAGTCTCCTCCTACACCTCCGCCTGCTACTGACTCTGATCCTGCTGATGATGAAGCTCCTCCTATCCTCCTCCTGTTCCATGACATTTCTGACAATTCTGATGTGGATGAATCTGATGTTGAAGACCATGATGCATACAGGTATTCTGTTCTTGCTGTCCCTGAGACTATTGCAGTTCCCTACAAGCTACAATCTGGGAAGACTACAACTACCACCAAGCCCTCTTCTGAGGCCAAAGCAGCTGTCTCCCGCCCCTATCTTACTCAGGCAAAATGGTTCCCTGTATTAGTGGAATCATCAGAGCAAGCCGCTGAAGTCGCAGACGCTGTTTTCAAGAATGTATCTGTCTCACTCCCCCTCCAAACCGTATATAAGGAGTTTCTGGGACTAAGATGCATGATTGAGAAATGGGACAAGGAACTAGCTGAGACACAAGATATCTTGGCTGTTCTGCCACCCTTTGGACGCACCACCACCCAAGTAGAGATATCTATCCAAAAAGTCAAGATCAAAGCCGTCCTGGACACCAATTCTCTGGTCAACGTTGTTTCTTCTAAACTGGTGAAGAAACTTAAACTGACCCCTGATCTCAACTACCATCAATCCTATGGCACCGCTGGTCTCTCCATGACTCACGCCATTGGTGTGTACTCTGCCTTACCAATGCAATTTGGTAAACTCCTGTTGGCTGCGCCAGCTGTTGTTCTAGAAAATGAGAGCTATGACCTTTTGGTGTGTACCAAGTTCCTTTGGGAATATAATGGGATCATCAACCTAAAGGATGGTTATCTTTCTATCCTAGAGTACAAAGTCCCCCTGATCTTTGAAGAACCAATCAAAGTTCCTGGTAAATGTTTGAAGACATGTACTCTGGAGTACCCCACTGGAGTTTTCACCATAAAATACCAAACCCATTCCACCAACATGAAGTGTCCTCCCATGGCTTGTCCTGCAACTGAGGGAATCCCTCTCATGACCACATCTGCTATCACCATCCCCCAGGCTCTCAGGATATCCTAGACTCCCAGATATCATATGAACTACCTGAACAGACTTTCTTAGAACTATACTCTCCTCCTTTGCTGGGGCGTAACAAGCCTTTCCTTTGTCCTGGAATTCTGGACGTTTCCCACAAGGATTCCGTTCAATTACTAGTTACCAACCTTACTGCGCTTCCTATGACAGTATCCAGAGGACAGGTTGTTGGTTACAGAAAGTTGTTAAATGCTCCTGACGCCTTGTCTCTTCACCCTTTTGGAACGTTTCAAGACTTTAACCTATCCAAAGATGAGCCTCAAGTCCTATCTCTGTTCACTGCCCAAGACTTCCCTCAGTTGTCCCCGGTCCAACAGAAAGAGGTGCTTGATTTACTAGACCAATTCTCAGACATCTTTGCTAAAGATAGTACTGATTATGGGCTAGCCAAAGGTGTGATTCATCAGATTGACACAGGAGATGATCCCCCCTTTTGTGCCAAGCCATACAGCCATAGCCAAGTGGAAGATGCACAGGTTTCTAAGGAGCTCAAACAACTGCTGGATGCTGGACTGCTAGCTCCCTCTCAAAGTCCCTGGGCTTTCCCTCTGCTCATCTTAAAGAAAATGGATGAAGGCCACCAGATTGTGATGGACTATCAAAGGTTGAATTCTCTAACCAAGAAAGATTCCTATCCATTACCGCGCATTGATGACGCTCTTCAACGCCTTGGAGGTTCTAAGTTTTTCTCTGCCATGGACTTGGCGTCTGGCTACTGTCAAGTTGACCTCTCTCCTGAAGACCATCAGAAGGCTGCACTCATTGCATCAGAAGGATTTTTTGAACCTACCTGCATGCTGCAAGGGCTCTGTAATGCCCCGGCAACTTTCCAGAGGGCCATGGATTCCATCCTGCGTGATTTGAAGTTGTCATGTGACTTAGTCTACCTAGATGATATAACAGTCTTCAGCACAACTTTCACAGACCACCTAGCCCATCTTAAAGAGGTGTTCATAAAGATCCAAGAAGCCGGCCTCAAGTTAAAGCCCTCTAAGTGTGCTTTCTTCAACGAGCGCCTTGAATTCCTGGGCCATAGAGTAACCCAAACAGGAATTTTTCCAATGACCAAGAAGGTTGAAGCCATCAATAAAATGCTTCTGCCCACCAACCTCCAAGAAATACAAGTCTTTCTGGGCATGATGGGTTACTATAGACAATTCATCCCTGATTTTGCTGATACTAGCAAACCCCTGGTCCAACTATTGCATAATGTCCCTTTTGAATGGACTGCCAGCCAACAGCAAGCCTTTGAGACTCTAAAGCAGAAACTCAAAGAAGCACTCATTTTAATGTATCCCAATTACAATAAGGAATTCATCTTGTACACTGATGCTAGTGACATTGCTATTAGGGCTATCTTGGCTCAGCTCAACAATGAAGGTGTAGACCACCCTGTAGCCTATACTTCCTGTGTGCTGAATAAGCATGAAAAGAATTATAGTGTTACAGAGAAGCAGTGCCTTGCTGTGCTGCATGCAGTCAAACAATTCCGCCACTACGTGCATGATACCCATTTCACTGTCGTCACTGACCACACTTTGCTCAAATGGTTACAACAACTTAAGGAGCCTGAAGGACGCTTAGCCAGATGGGCTCTCCGCCTGCAAGGTTATGACTTCACTGTGCTCCATTGCCCCGGGATTCAACATCAGAACGCTGATGGGTTGTCCCAAATGCCCATCCTTGCCCTACATCCTGCTGAGGCAGACCGCCTGTACAAGCTAATTGGATACTCTTTGTCATTGGAAAGCAAGACAGAGGAAGTTCAAGCCGCCCTTTCTAAGCTATCTGAAGACACCCTCATATGCAATAACCAACTTTTCAAGAAGGTGCGGGGTCAATACCTGCCATACGTGCTCCTCAGTCTTTGCCTCTCCTTAGTGTCACAAGCTCATAAAGAAACTGGCCATGGAGGCATTGCCAAGACCTTTGACTGGCTTCAGAAGAATTACTTCTGGGAGAATCTTTGCCTGTTGATCCCAGATGTCATAGCTAGTTGCCATGAATGCCAACTCCAGAGGCCCCAAGCTGCTTCTCACGAGTTTAAATTGGTTCCCCCTCAACACAAATTTCATACTGTCAGCATTGATGCTGTAGGTCCTCTCCCCTGCTCACGTTCCGGATGCCGCTTTATCCTAATATCCGTCAACCACTTCAGCAAGTGGATAGAAGTTCGCCCTACTAAAGACATCACTGCTAAGACTACCGCTGACTTCCTTCTGCAAGATGTTTTCTACTGCCATGGCTGTCCTCAAGTACTGTTATCAGACAACAGAACCAACTTTAATGTCAAACTTGTAATCTCTGTTGTTGAAGCTCTAGGAACTCACCAGTCTATCTCTGCCCCCTATAATCCTTCCACTAATGGGGCAGTTGAGCGCGCCAACTCAACTTTGGTTTCTATCATGAGAAAGCTCACCTACTCTGACACTGCTAATTGGGATCTATACTTACCTGCTGCACTCTTTGCCTATTGTCTGAGCAAGCATCAGGTCACAGGGTACTCCCCCTTTGCCATGTTGTATGGGCGTGAAGCCACCACTCCATTACTCTTGGGAGTTCCCCTACTCTCCTCTGATAAGGCTATGAACCCTGACAACCACATAAAAGACCTAGTCAACCGCATCATTGATATACAGGCCACTGCCTACACTTCTGCATATAAGACTAGGATGCTAAAGCTCTCTCCTGACAACGCAGGGCGTTCCCCCTTGCCTGAGTTTGATGTTGGTGACCATGTCCTGTACTATCAGCACCGTGTGGGTGGGTGCGCACACAAATTGGACTCCCTGTGGATTGGTCCTTTAGAGGTGACTTTCAAACAAGGATTTGAGTACACTGTAAATCTCCTCTCCAGTGGTCACCCTTTTGCTCGCGTACACGCCAAGTTCCTTTGCAAGTATCACCCCCCAAAGGCCAATCTAGAGGGGGGCAATATTGTGAATAACGGCATTCACCATGTTTTGATTTTGCCTTTGTTGGGCCATTCAAAGACAAATCTCTTGCTTTTGCTTTTGACTTTTGAAATGAACTGGCTTCCGCTTCAGGAAATATGATTTTTTGGTTTCCTGACTCTGCACAACTCACTCACCCCACTCATGCTTGTGGCAGGTGATCCTACTGTCCTGGTAGTATTTTGTGGTATTCTCAACCATTATATATTCCGTTTCCTATTTTACCAATAAAATTAAGTTCTATTCACATTTTTGTCTTTGCGTCTTCTGTACTTCTGCGCCTCTCTCTAGCCACGCCTAGTAGAGATTATTCATCCAGGGCCGCAAGGTAAACACTATTGCCTTCCCTTTCATCTAACTGAGACTTAGTTTGAATCCAATCCTAAGGTTAGGATTCCCCGTTGTGTGTCTGTGCCGCGCCTCAGAACACAACACTGGAAAAGCTGGAACCCTGTTAATAAAATTAACTGGTTTGAAATATTTAAATCAAACAGTTGATTGAAAATGGGTTACAGCTGCTCCAGTATGCCAGTTCTATTTGATTCCCCCTTGCAAGCTGTCACTGATAAATTGACATAATATTAGAGTCACTTGATATGATCTTATTTATCAGCATGGTCATCAGAAGTTGATCACACAAAAGTTCTTTGCAAACTGGACTAGGCACTCACTTGAAAATGCAGAAGGAATAGGAGCCCAGGATCCAGGTGGTATTGATTAGTCAAAATTTGATATATATTGAATAATTTTCAGTGTTTCAACTCTTAAGAGTTGAGTCCTCCCAAAAATTTTACTCAATAAAATCAAATATCCCTTGATCTAACTTTATTTTAAAATGCATCATGTAGTTGGCCTGCTGTGCTACATTCCCTACAATTTAATTCTTAGCTGAATCATTACAGGAAGATGGAGCCCCACTGTTAGCACTTCATCATTGCCTCTGCCCAATGTTAATCTGATGCCCGCAATTCTAGGAGTTTTCCTCACTGTATCCAAAGCTGAGACATTTGTAAATTTTCAATTTCCTGAATTCTACGCTAAAGACTCATTGATTCTCTCTCAGGTTATTTATCTTGGTCTCCTTTGGTTGTGTTTAATAATTTTGCTTAACCCCAGTGTATCATTTAGAAATTTCATAGAACGGTATCTGAAGCTTGGTTGGTGGTTAATAATCAACTCTATGTGGATTTGGGTGGTGATTTCTCACCACCTAGAGACTGCTTCTTACTATCTTACAATTTATTTCACATTAATTAACTCTTCTACATCTGAGTTTTTGGAAGCAGTTTGTCATAAAATCATGTTTCTTTTATCCTTTTCTGTTGAGATATCCACATTTACCATGTTTATCTGTATCAGCTCTTTTTTGAGCTTTCAGTTTGGGCTGTTCTTTAATTTTTGGTTTCCATCTCCGGTGGTAGCGGTCAATACTGGTTCATCTGTTTCCTGTTTCTACTGTGTCATGTTATTTTGGCATATGAATTATCATCCTGAGCCACCCAACAACAAAATTTTGTGTGAATTTGTGTTGGCCTTGTCATCCTATTCTGGCTCTGTCCTCAGTCAAAAACCCAAGTTTATCATGTAATGACAAAGGTGTCAGTGGATGTGTATGAATGGTTGTTGTTCATGGTGGAGCGCAATTCACATGTTTTAACTGAAAGTGCATCTTTGTAACCTCTGTTAAATACTATGTGTGTATCTCTTGATGAGCTCAAAGTCTATTATAAGCTGTACCCCTTCCAGTAGGGTACCAGTCTGCTGGCAATATTACTTCCTCAATCTCTTGCTTATTGTCTCACAATTGATGTTCTCAAGGTCAATAAACTCTCAGCATTATGGTTAGCAGTTGACCAAACTGCCCAGGACTTGGCAGTTTGTGATTCCTTGTTAACCACAACTGAGGCCCTGGTAAGCCAAATCCTTTCTCTAGTCTCAAATCTCTCTGCTTTCAATCAGGTTACATTGGTAATTGAAACCAAACCCACTGTGTGTTCCTGGTTTTCTGGTGCATGTCCTGCAGTAGCTTTGCCTAGCCAAAGCAGAGAAGGTTCCCCCTGTGTGTCTTACCAGCAGCAGCTAGCAATATTGAACAAACTTGCATATGTGGAGGAAGTGGTGGTTCCAGTACCTCCCAAGAGCTTGTTAGTTATGCTTCTTAATGTACTTCCTGTGAAGTTTTTGGTTGTGGAATCCAAAAAGTTGCCTCTGGTCCCTATTGATTGTGATTGTCCTGTCCTCCCTAAAGCTGCCCAAGAAATTATTGAGCAATATTTTCATGAGCATCTTGCCTCCTTAGCAGCAGCTTGTGCTACTGAAGAGAAACAAGATCCCGCTGAGGTTGCTACATTTGCCGCAAATAAATCTACTTCTGGTTACTTCTTGTTTTATGGTAGCATAGATAACGGTAAAACTATCTTCTGACCTGTGATTATTTTGGATACTGGTGCTTCTGAAAATTTCATGAGTGTAGAGACCGCAGATCTGTTGCAGCTGAAGTACCATCCAGGAATGCTGGTCAGAGGTGGAAATTGACAAATATTTCCTTTGTTCTTGCTAGAGAAACCTGTAACATTTATGGTTGTGGGTCAATCCTTTACTGCAAGATTCTCTATATGCAATACACTCATGTACCCTATCACTTTAGGGATAGGCTGGCGGAGGTACCATAATGTATCAACTCTCTTGAAAGAAAACAAGTTGCAGGTAGATTATTCTTTGGGTATTACGGTTTGTATCCCTCTGCTGGGTATGTCAGAGTTGGAGCAGTCAATACAGTCAATCCCAGTTTCAACGCCTGTGAGTTTGGACTTACCATCATGCCTTTAACCCTAGTCTGCGGCTTTTGAAGTCACTAGGGGCAAAGTCCTGCCCAAGCACACCTAGTTCAATTTTGACTTCAAGGTTACTGTTGATCTTATCTGTATTGTGTCTCCTATCTACTCTTTGACCTTAAAAGATGATGAATGCTTGGAAAAGTGGGCTTGGGACATGCTTGCAAAAGGATACATCTTTAAGAGGGATTTGTTGATTTTTTCTCCTTTGTTGTTTTTCCAAAAGTCAGATGGGTTGCTAAGACCTTGTATGGACTATGGGAACTCAAACAATATTGCCATCCTGGATCTCTATCCTTTGCCTCTTGAAGTAAAAAATTTCTTGTTGTGTTGAGAAGGCAAATGTGTTCTCAAAACTTGATTTTTTTAAATGTTTTCAATCAGATTAGGATTGCAGAGGGAATGGAGTGATTGACAGTGTTCATAAAAAAGAAAAGCATATTTAAGTTCTGTGTTATGCCCTTTGGGTTGAAAAATGCTCCTGCTTGTTTCCAGTGATTGATTGATTTGGTCATAGGAGACCTCCTGGATGTGTGTGCTATTGCTTATATGGACAACATATTGGTGTTTTCTCTGGATGAGGAGTCTCATAATGCTCATCTCTCAACAGTGGTGGAATGTATTTTATAAGCCAATTTGATCATCAAGAAAAGTAAGTGTGAATTCTTTAAACATAATGTTACTTTTCTGGGTAATATTATCTTTAAAGATGGTCACACTATTGCCCCCAGTAAGGAAGAAGCAGTTTGTGAGTATTCTACTCTGGTAACAGTATCCCAACTTTGTAGTTTCCTTGGTACCTACACTTTCTTGAAAATTTTCACACCTCGTTTATTAGAGGTGGTGGCTCTTTTGTATTTGGCTAGTGGGAAAAAACTCTAGTTTGGATTCCTGAGTGTGCAGAAGCATTCTTAGCAGTCAAGGCTATCCTGTTGTCTTCCTCAGTTCTGCAACATATGGATCCAGAGCTATCATTTTTGGTATCTAAAGACGCTTCCAAGTATGCTGTGGCTGGAGTGTTGCTACAAACTGCTAGTGACGGTGTGGAAAGACCAGTGGAGTACTTCTCTTGGAAAATGGAGGCCATCAAACGCAATTGCATGATCTACAACAAGTAATTTTTGGCAGTTGTGGAGTTGTTATAGCATTGGCATCACCATCTCATGTCATGTCATGTCAGCGCACCATCTCTTCACTGTAAAAACCAATAATAAGGCTCTCCTGTACTACCACCAACCCAGGGTTTTGTCAGGCTCTCAATCCAGATGAAATGGTGACTTGACAAGATACAAGTTTTATTATGAGTTTAACAAAGGTACTGACAACCACTTGGCTGATGCGTTGATCAGGAATCCTTCTCATCTGCCTGATTCTGATATGGACGCTGAGTTTAACACACATATGTTGATTCTGGATGAGGCTGTAGTTCCCTTTGTGTTGACCCCACCCGCTATGCTTGCCATCATGTCCTTGACTGAGGGCGCAGACTTAGACTTGTATTCTAAAGTTAAGTTTTTGTAGCCCCTATCCAAGGGGTATGATAGACTACTGGGACTAGCATGTGTACACCTGATAGGTCAGATGCAGGGTTACCACAAGATAGGCCCAATTTTTTATCATCAAGGCTGTTTATGGATACCAGAGGGAAATATTTGAGACAAGATCATGGAAGCATATCACACTTTTCCTACAGCAGGTCACCCAGAAAAGAATAAAACGGTTGAGTTAATCTTCCAACAGCTTTCTTGGAAGGGTTTGACAGTGCAGGTAATAGCCTATGTTTGAGATTTCTTGGTGTGTGTTTGGTCCAAGGAAATCAGGAATAAGACTACTGGTTTGCTGGTTCCACTGCAGCCAGCTACAGGACTATGGATGTTGGTATTGATAGATTTTATTAGAGAACTTCCAGATTCCAATGGTTCTAATGCAATCATAGTGGTTGTAGATTAATTCACAAGAATGGTACACTTTGTACCCTGCTCAACCACAATTACCTCAGTGGAAACAGCTAGATTGTTTGTTAATAGGATCTTCTCTCTACATGGCATCCCAATGGAGAGTGTAAGTGACCGTGGGCCTTGATTTATTACTCAGTTCTGGGAAGCCTTTACTGGGATTCTTGCTATCAAACTGTGCCACTCTACCGCGTTTCACCCCCAGTCCAATGGACAAAAAGAGAGGGTAAACCAAAGTTTGGAGTTCTACCTACATTGCTATACTAATATACTACAAGATGACTGATGCACAAACCTACCCATGGCAGAGTTCACATATAATAACGCCCCACACACATCAACTCAGCTCTCACCATTTTATGCCAATGTGAATTACAATCTCTTGTCCAACATGGGTCCTTGATTGGTTAAAAACGTGAAAGATGCAACTGATCAAGCCGCTGCATTGAAAAAGGTTCATTGGGAGCCTTAGGTTACCCTTGCTGCTACCATGACAACTTACAACAAATACACAGATTGCAAGCGCCAGGAGAATCCAACCTACAGACCAGGAGATCTAGTCATGGTTGATCCCATAATATGAAGTTGAAGGTCACATGTTGCAAATTAGATCCTAAGCAAGTTGGTCCCTTCAAAGTGGAATGTCAAATTGGTCCCTCTATGCATCGGTTAAATTTACCACCATTCTTTAAGATTTTTCATACCTTCCATGAATGTTTACTCACTCCCTTTAAGGGCACTGAGGTGCCTTCTTCCCAATTTATTCTTGTGGAAGGTGATCCTGAGTACAAGTTAAATTTTATTTTGACTTCCCAGAATAATTGCTACCAACTGGAGTATCTGGTGTCTTGGAAAGGTTATCCTGATTCCAAAAAAAATTTGGGTTTCACACTATGATTGTTCTAATCCCCCAGAGCTCATCCAAGAGTTCTATAATTGCAACCCAATGGCTATTGATCATCCCAAACTTACTCTGGCAGCAATTAAACTTCCCCCTGCTCACAAGAACTTCTCCTTGTTCCATCTTCCCAACAGCAGTATTGTACCCCGGGCTAAAGAGGAGGGTAATAGAACGGTAGATTCCATAATGCCAGGAATTATTTGTCCAAGTAGGAACACTCAAAAGGCTGGAAACCTGTTAACAAAATTAACTGATTTGAAATATTTAAATCAAACAGTTGATTGAAAATGGGTTATAGCTGCTCCAGTTTGCCAGTTCTATTTGATTCCCCCTTGCAAGCTGTCACTGATAAATTGACATAATATGAGAGTCACTTGATATGATCTTATTTATCAGCATGGTCATCAGAAGTTGATCACACAAAAGTTCTTTGCAAACTGGACTAGGCACTCACTTGAAAATGCAGAAGGAATAGGAGCCCAGGATCCAGGTGGTATTGCTTAGTCAAAATTTGATATATATTGAATAATTTTCAGTGTTTCAACTCTTAAGAGTTGAGTCCTCCCAAAAATTTTACTCAATAAAATCATATTTCCCTTGATCTAACTTTATTTTAAAATGCATCCTGTAGTTGGCCTTCTAAGCTACATTCCCTACAATTTAATTCTTAGCTGAATCATTACGGGAAGATGGGGCCCCACTGTTGGCACTTTGTCATTGCCTCCGCCCAATGTTAATCTGATGCCCGCAAATCTAGGAGTTTTCCTCACTGTATCCAAAGCTGAGAAATTTGTAAATTTTCAATTTCCTGAACTATACACTAAAGACTCATTGATTCTCTCTCAGGTTATTTATATCAGGCTCCTTTGATTAGGGTTAATCATTTTGCTTAACCCTAGTGTATCATTTGAAAATTTCACGGAACAGTATCTGAAGCTTGGTTGGTGGTTAATCATCACCTCTATGTGGATTTGGGTGGTGATTCCTCACCACCTGGATACTGCTTCTTACTCTCCAGCAATTTTCATCACACCACATGGGTTCAGGCACTTGGAAGATGTGAAGGCAAGTTTTGGTAGAATGAAGCCAGCTAACAATGTCCGCTCCTTCCACACCACCCGCAAAAGACTTGAGCTGGAGATTTAACATGTGTTGTGAAAGATCCAATTGAGGTGGGGTGACACTTGTGTTGTGCTGCACTAGGTGAAGACAAGTGTACGCACTTGTGAGCACCAACTGGTCCTGGTAGATAACATACCCTTTAGGGATGTCCCCCTTGGGGATTAGAAGGAAAGTTTCTTGGTGGGGAGTAGCATATGACCCATACTCTGTCCGTTCTTGGGGGATTTTTCTTTTAGGTAAGTTGTCAACCTACTGCTGCTATCACTGTTGCAACTGCATCAATTAGAGTTCAGTATTTAATTGAGGAAGACAAAAGTCTAATAGAAAGGACAATAATGAATAGAATAAGATGTACTTTATTGTAGAATATTGTGACTAAAATCTTAATGGGGAAAGCCACAAGGCCACAAGGAGGTGGCATAGTGGGAAGTTCCATGTAAGGTTTGAAGCCAAAGAATAACTTGTGTGAGGATCAGCAAGGTCAAATTGGCAGCGCTCCTAATTAGGATAAAGTGCCTGTAATTTGATATTGCCATCAAATTGATTCATGCTATGAGATATGTCAAGGGGCAGCTCATTGAAAGCCCCTTGTGTATTGTAATATACTTTGACAGGCAAGTAGGGAAACCAGGTTGAAACACAATGGTGTTTGCTCCTGAGAGGACTGCAAGGTCAGAGTTGTGGTAAGGCAACTCAAGGTCATCACAGGTAAGGCTTTTGAAAAGATTTATACTGGTAGCAAACAGGTCTTGGGCACAGCTGGGGAGATCTTTGAGCAAGTGAAGGAGATGAATGAGATTGTCTCCCAGATAGTGGGCCAAAGAAGATAAACGTCCCCAGAGATCTGGGGAGGTGGACCAGTCATCACCAACACAGGGGCCAGGGTAAAGACCACAAATTTCACCAAGGGGACCAACATTTTTGAGGGTTCTAGGATTATTGAGGGCTTTTTGGGGGGACAATAGAAGTCAGATGATTATTTGCCAGGCAACCCAGGGGTATCGTTCAAGACTGAAGAGCAAGAAAGTCTTCAAACCCTGATTTAAACTGTTGGGATAAAGAGGAGGAGGTCTTTAAAGAGCGTAAAGTGAATTCAAACCAAAGACGGAGCAAAAAACTCAAGATTTCAAACTTAAAGTAAAGATTTATAAAGTTTTCAATACTAAAGAACAATTTTGACCTCAAGTTTTGAGAGCAAAAGAGGTAAACCTTAACTTTATTACTAACTTTAACTCTAGGAGCTCTAGAAGAGACACTGGAAGCCAGGGAGCAATGTATAAGGTAAGGGAAGTCCAAAACTTATACTAAAACTATAAAGGGACAAAGGGCCAATTGAAGGGACCCAAAATTCCAAAACTTGTATTTGTAAAAGATAAACTTTTAATTGATAAGAATTAGCAATCAGGGCTCTTTCATTCCCCTGTCTTGCTTTAAGGGATATGATTTGAATTTAAAAGGTCACCTGACCCAAGCAATGGATCTGGTTAGCCAGGGGAGAATTTTTGCAAGGGGAATTCAAGTGGGTTGGAATGTTTCCCATTAATTTCCTACTTGACTTCTGATTTTCTGATGCTTATAGAATGCTTCAGTGGATCATTGACTTCAGCTTGAGTGGATTTTGACAAATTGGCAGAAGAGCGTCCTGATTAGTTACACTTCATCTGATTTAAATGGGGGTGAAACCAAGCCAACAAGGATTCCAAATTAATCAGGGATTCTTCTCAAGTAGGAACAAAAATCTGAGCATCAGTGGTTACCACCTGAGAGGGGTATGCCAATACAAATCTCTTGGCAATTGTGTGAGCTGAATCCTCAAGGAAATTGAGAGGTTTAGCTGGATTTTGTATGGATTTCTTTGTGCATTGAGGGAATATTATCCTATCATGGGCCAAAGGGGGAGTAACTTTACACTACTCTTTTCATTCCTAGCAACTTTCACAAAAATAAGTCCCCTAAAATTCAAGTAAGGCTCCTCAGGGTCCTTGTTTGCTTTTTTTCAACATAATTAGAAGGTTAGTTCTTAAAGAGCATATCTTGAAGCCCTTCCATTCAGTTTATTGCTTTAAAGTCTACCACTTTAACTCCCCCTTAGTTTTCCCAGGCTCTTCTGACTGTCTAGTTAGCTGGTTGGGTTTAACTTATCTATTGTTACCTGTTTTGGACTTTAATTTGAGTTCAAACTTAAGATCTAGAATAAAAGTTAATGTAAAGAATATGTATTGGCTTACACTAGCTGTTCTAAACTCAGAACTGGCTTCAAACTTGCTTATGCTAACTTTGAAGCTTTTCCCTGCTGTATATGTTTAGTTAGGGGCCTCCAGGCTCCACCTAAAGGGCTCCAGCTGACATAAAAGTATCCCCACTACCAGTTTACCCTGTAGCACTTGTCTAAAACACCTGCATCTTTACTAGGTGAAATCTGCCAAGTATTTCAGATATGTTGATCTCATGGATTAAATCTGCCATCCCAACTACTTTCCCTGCTTTTCTTCTTCTGCAGTTAACCACTAAACCTATGGGGTGGCATGGATTTCTCTTCTCTCTCCTTGAAAGATAACCCCCAAACTCTGGTGGTTAGACTGATGAGCCTTCCTTCTCACACCCACAATCTCCTTTTGCAGGATGGACATCTGATACAAGTTTTGATATCTGATTACCTCCCCACAGTGTCTCCCTCTAATCTGGCCACCCTAATTGATGATGCTTTTATGTCACTGGTTTCCCAATTTACTGAGGACCTAATGGATAAGAGATCTCTCAGGAAAAGGTCACTTCTATTGATTGAGTGCCCAGGTTTTTGACAGGAATGACTGATGGCCCTGAACGCTTTCTTTATGAAGGTCAGCACAATGTCCTCTCTCTGGTCCCCATTTTGAGCAGCCATTCAAGTTGCCCACGGGATGGCATCATGGTGGTTGTTTCCCCAGGACAAGAGCAAAACTTTTTTAGTTTAGCCCCCTCTCTCACACGTACAGGGAGCTAAATGGATCAAGGCTTTGAATTGCTGTGAATGGCCACACTGGCACAGTTTCTTCTTTGCCTTTGGTGGCTTCACATCTCAAACCTGAGCCAGGGATCCTCTCCTTCCCTCCTGCTCCTTAAAACTGGGATAGTTCCAAAAAAAGGAGCTGATCCAGTTCCCCTTATATCTCCTGCCATGGTGATCTGCCTTATTTGTGCAGGCAACCTTAGATCCAACTGCCCTGGGGATATTTTTTGGTAGCATAAGATATTGTATAAATCACTTCTACTCCCAGTTGAAACCCAAGATTGTCTCACATCCACTTTTGGTGCATCTCCTCAGTTTTCCATGCCTGCTCTTTAGCTATGGCTAAAAGTGCAGTCTAAGATTAAGATTTCTCAGGGTGGTAAGGCAATACCCCCATTCATCCCGGAAGACTAGCCCCCTGTTGTAATGCCGCCATTCACCATGTTTTGATTTTGCCTTTGTTGAGTTATTTCAAGGACAAATATCTTTCTTTCAATTTTGCCCTTAGAAATGAGGCTGGTTCTACATTGGGAAATACAATTGTTCAGTTTCCTGATCCTGCGCAACTCACTTGCCCCACTCATGCCTGTGGCAAGTGATCCTACTGTCCTGGTATTGTTTTGTGGTATTGTAAACCACTATATATCACATTTCCTATTCTCCAATAAAATTAAGTTCTACTCACATTTTTGTCTTTGTGTCTTCTGTACTTCTGCGCCTCTCTCTAGCCATGCCAAGTAGAGATTATTCATCCGGGGCCGCAAGGTAAACACTATTGCCTTCCCTATCATCTAACCAAGACTTCGTACAAATCCAATCCTAAGGTTAGGTTTTCTCATTGTGACTCTGTGCCGCGCCTCAGATCACAACAAAAATGGTGCTCACTACAGGGCTTTAAGCCCCTTGGTTACCCCCTTTGCAACTACGTTTTCAGGACCTTTGCCTCCACCTATACAAGAGCTGACTTTTCCTGATATTACCAGTCATCCTATTAAAGAAGACTTGCCAACCTGCCTATTGTTCCTACTGTGCTGAAACTTGGGAGTGGTCCCTGCCTAGTAGCCTACCCTTTGGGTACCCCTGACTTGGAACAATTCATGGCAATAGCCCTTAGGATAGCCTGTGATGGGGCCATCCCTTGCCTCCAGATTTAGTTCAATCAGACAGAATACTACAATTTGATTATAGTGCCACAATTTCCCCAGCATCTCCTCTTGGCAGCTGGCTCTGCTGAACATCTATTGTCCTCCTTTGTACAAGCCACCTTAGCCCATAATCAATTGGTATTAGGGCTTCATGTTCAGGAAATTTTGTTATTGCAAGCCGCCGTCACCCATCACTGGGATCAGTTTGCAGCCTACCAGCAGTGGATTCATTCCCTGTTTTCTTTAGTATCTGACAATCAGCGCAACTCTGTCACCTCCCAGTCTTGTTTGGTCACTTCCATTGAAAGAATGCGCCAATTCATCCCTGAGTATGTCAGAGAGCACCTTCATGAGTTCCACCAACTGGAACAGCCCTGGTGTGCCCAAGTAGACTCTACTTTAAACGCCTATCTCACCAACTTTGAGCAACTTTTACAACAACTTAACAAGTTCAGTGCTTATTCCTTCAAACAATTACAGCAAGTAGCGGTCCATGCTGCAAAGGGCCTCCACAAAGTTGCTGAGGACTTTGATCAAGAAAGGGTTGCTACCGCTGCCACCATTGCCAAACTCCAGACTCAAGTAAATGAACTGTCTGCCTCCAAAGCAGATGCCCTGCCTTCTCCTCCATCCAATAAGCTAGCAGATAGAGAACAGAGGCTCTGGGATGCCATTCAAGATTTAAGAGCATCTAACTGCGGTCAGAATTGCCCCCCTGAAGTCCCTCAGCCAGATTCCTAAGTGCTTGCTCTGACAACTCAAGTTGCTGAATTATAACAAGAGGTTGCTACTTTGCGTGAGGCGATGTCATCTGTAGTTAGTCCACCTGATGTTGTGGGCAAAGATGTTTGTTGCCCTGGCTTGTCAGGAGCCCCTCACATCCATTGTGCTAGAGAGTTGATAGCTCTAGCCAATGAAGTGGACCTCCTGAAGCAAGATCACTCTGAGCTTGATAAAGATGTACAAGAACTAAGTGAAGTGGTTGATTCAGTAAATAACAGGTTTGCCCCTTGCCTTTTGGTAGGCCCATCCCTTACTTCCCAACTGGCTGAGCTTTCCGCGGTAGTAACTACTCAGGGTTGGCGCCTGGATGTTACTAAGCAGAAGACCGCCCTTGCTAATAATACGGGCACCCACACTGCTGACACCTTGACTACCCTTGAGGAAAGTGTTCACCAGCTGTGGGCCAGACAGCCCCCCCACCAAGTCCAAAGCAGAATTCTCCCCACACATAAACGTACTTGATAGTAACAATGGTGGCCCAATTCCAGAAGCACATTTTAAGCCTACCTTTAAGCAAGCTTTTGACCCCAGAACCTCAACCATTGCAACTTTCCTAACTATCTATGAAACTGCCATGAGAAGAGCCTAAGATGAAGTCAAGAAATAACACATTCTGACCTGTCTACACCTGGCCTGCCAAGAGGTAGTTGTGCCAGAACTGCCCACCATTGAAACCTGGGAAGATATGAAGCAGCTTCTGATTGACAAGTTTGGTGGTGACCTTAGTTTGGAGGTAAAGAAGGACGTCTTCATGCAAATTGCCTTCAAACCAAAGGAGACCCTAGCTGAATTCACAGATAGATTCTACTTGAAAGGACAACAACTGATCACAGGCTTCCAGTTGACTGCACATGAAGCATACATGGCTTGCGCTCAAGCCCTCAAGGTTAACCAGCTCCTGTGTCTTCACTTTAAGGCCCAAAAAGCCATGATTTCTTCCATGAAAAGCATAAAGACACTGTTGCAGGATATGCACCTTACCCATTCTGGGGCAGTTGTGCGGGAGAACCATGCTGCCTCTACCTCTGGTTTGTCTTCACGTGGGCTGTGTATCCTTACCATAAACTTGCAGAATCCTCCTCAACACCAGGGTTTCCATAACTGTGGGCAAATAGGTCACCGTCCCTGGGTCTGCACTAACCCTCAAGTTGAAGGAGCTGATTCCAAGGAACAGGCTGGAAAAGAACAGTCAACCTAGAGGCAGAGACGCACTTGGTTGAAAATTCTTCCTAGTCTCCTCCAGTTCCCCCTTCCATTGCTGACTCTGAGCCTGCTGGCAATGAGGCTCTTCCTATCATGTTGCTATTCCACAACATATCTGATGACTCTGACATTGACAATTCTGATGTAGAAGATCCTGATGCCTATGGGTACTCCGTCCTGACTGTCCCTGAAACTATTACAGTCCCTTATAAGCTACATTCTGGGAAAACTACTAAAACCGCCAAGCCTCTGCCTGAAGCCAAGGAGGTTGTCTCTTGCCCTTACCTCACCCAAGCCAAGAGATCTCCTGTTCTTGTTGAGTCTTCTGAAGAAGCTGCTGAGGTTGCTGACGCTGTGTTTAAAAACGTCTTTGTCTTGCTCCCACTCCAGATGGTCTATAAGGAGTTCCCGGGCCTCAGATGCATGATTGAAAAGTGGGACAAAGAACTAACAGAAGCTCAAGACATTCTGGCTGTCCTCCCTCCCTTTGGTTGCACCACCACTTGTATTGAAATATCCATCCAAAAGGTGAAAATTAAGGCTGTTTTAGACACAGGGTCTCCTGTTAATGTTGTCTCCTCAAAGCTGGTCAAGAAACTCAAACTCACCCCCAATCTTAACTATCATCAATTATATGGCACAGCTGGGCTATCCATGACTTGCGCTATAGGGGCTTATTCTGTTCTTCCCATGCAGTTTAGCAAGCTACTCTTGGCCGCGCCGGCTGTTGTCTTGGAGAATGAGAGTTACATCCTCTTAGTTGGTACTCAATTCCTTAGGGAATACAATGGGATCATCAACTTGAAGGATGGTTACCTCTCCATCCTAGGGTACAAAGTCCCTCTGATCTTTGAAGAGCCAGTTAAAGTTCCCGGGAAGCGCCTCAAGACATGTGCCTTGGAATATCCCACTGGTGTTTTCACTTTAAAATACTGAACCCAATCCTCCAACATGAAGTTTCCTCCCATGGCTTGTCTTGCATCTGAGGGGATTCCTCTCTTGGCCACTTCTGCTGTGACTATTCCGCCTGGGTCTCAAACTATCCTAGACTCCCAAATATCATATGACCTTCCCAAACATAGATTCCTAGAGTTATACTCTCCTCCCTTGCTAGGGCGCAATGGACCCTATCTCTGCCCAGGAATCTTGGATGTCTCCCAAAAAGACCCAGTTCAACTTCTAATCACCAACTTGACTGCCCTCCCCATACATGTGTCTAGAGGGCAGCTCGCTGTCTATGGCAAGCTATTGAATGCTCCTGACATCCTATCTCTCCATCTATTTGGTAGGTTCCAGGACTTTGACTTACCTGAGGATGAGCCACAAGTCCTATCATTGTTCACTGCCCAAGACTTTCTGCAACTATCTCTGGTTCAATAGAAGGAGGTGCTTGACCTGCTGGGCCAGGTTTTGGATATCTTTGCTAAAGATAGCACATATTATGGGTTAGCCAAGGGCTTCATTCACCATATTGATACTGGTGATGCTCCCCCCTTTTGTGCTAAACCCTACCGCTGCAGTCAAGTAGAAGATGCTCAGGTGTCTAAATGGCTTAAAAAACTTTTAGATGCTTGACTGCTTGCTCCTTCCCAAAGTCCATGGGCTTCCCCCTTGCTCATACTGAAGAAGAAGGATGGATGCCATCATATTGTGATGGACTACCAACACTTGAATTCCTTAACCAAGAAGGACTCCTACCCGTTACCACGCATTGACAATGCTCTCTGCCGCCTTGGGAGCTCCAAGTTCTTCTCTGCCATGGATCTAGCTTCTGGATACTGGCAAGTTGATCTCTCTCCCAAAGATAGATAGAAGGCTGCGCTCATCACTTTGAAAGGATTGTTTGACCCCACTCAAATGCTGCAAGGACTCTACAATGCTCCAGCTACCTTCCAAAGAGCCATGGATTCCATTCTCTGTTATCTGAAGCTCTTGTGTGTTTTAGTGTACTTAGATGATATAAATGTCTTCAGCGTCACCTTCACTGATCACTTGGCCCATCTCAAGGAGGTGTTCATAAAGATTCTTGAAGCTGGACTTAAGTTAAAACCATCTAAGTGTGTCTTCTTTAATGAACGCCTTGAATTCTTGGGCCATGAGGTGACTCAGACAGGAATCCGCCCATGACTAAGAAAGTTGAAGCCATTGAAAAAATGCTTCCGCCCACCAACCTGCAAGAAGTTTAGGTCTTTCTGCGCATGATGGGATACTATAGGCAATTTGTCCCTGATTTTGCTTACATTAGAAAACCCTTGGTCCAGCTGCTGCATAATGTCCCTTTCAAATGGACCGCCAGTCAGCAACAAGCCTTTGAAACCCTCAAGAAAAAACTCAAAGAGGCTCCCATCTTGGTATATCCTGACTATGATAAGGAATTCATATTGTATACTGATGCTAGTGACCTGGCTATTGGGGCTATCTTGGCTCAGCTGGATGATGAGGGTGTGGATCACCCTATAGCTTATACCTCCCACGTCCTGAATAAACATGAGAATAACTACAGTGTGACCAAGAAGGAGTGCCTCACTATGCTGCATGCCGTCAAGTAGTTCTGCCACTACGTGTATGGCACCCATTTCACTGTGGTCACTGACCACGCTTCACTCAAATGGCTACAGCAACTCAAGGAACCCAAAGGACAACTAGCTAGATGGGCTCTCCATTTACAAGGGTATGACTTCACTATGTTGCACCACCCCAGGATTCACCATCAGAATGTGGATGACCTGTCCAGAATGCCCATCCTTGCTCTACACCCTGCTGAAGCTGACCAGTTGTATGAACTAATTGGATACTCTTTGTCATGGGAAAGCAAGACAGAGGAAGTTCAAGTCGCCCTTTCTAAGCTATCTGAAGACACCCTCATTTTTGACAATCAACTTTTTAAGAAGGTACCAGATCACTACTTGCCCTATGTAAGGCCTAGTCTTTGCCTTTTGTTTTTGCTGCAAGCCCATAAGGAGATGGGACATGGAAAAGTTGCCAAGACCCATGCCTGGCTCCAGAAGAATTACTTCTGGGAAAATCTTTGCTTGCTGATTCCAGATGTTATTGCCAGTTGCCATGATTGCCAGCTCCAACGTCCTAAAGCCGCCGCTCATGAGTTCAAGCTAGTCCCCCCTCAACACGCTTTTCACACTGTTAGTATTGACGCTGTAGGGCCTCTCCCTTGCTCCCGCTCTGGTTGCCGCTTTACCCTAATTGCTTTTGATTGTTTTAGCAAGTGGTTAGAAGCTCGTCCTACTAAAGACATCACTGCCAAGACTACCACCGCCTTTCTGCTGCAAGATGTATTCTTCCGCTACAGTTGCCCTCAGGTGTTGTTGTCTGACAATGGGGCTAACTTCAACTCCAAGTTAGTGACCTCTGTTGTTGAAGCCTTGGGGTCTCACCAGTCTTTCTCTGCCCCCTATAATCCTTCCACCAATGGGGCAGTTGAGCGCGCCAACTCAACTTTGGTTTCTATCATGAAGAAGCTTACTTACTCTTACACCGCCAGTTGGGATCTATACTTACCCACTGCTCTCTTTGCCTATTGCCTTAGTAAGCATCATGTCATTAGGTACTCCCTTTTGCTATGCTGTATGGTCGTAAAGCCACTAGCCTGTCGCTCCTGGGGGCCCCCTACTCTCCTCTGATAAGGCCATGAACCCTGATGAGCACATCAAAGATCTGGTCAACCACATCATCAATATACAGGCTACTGCCTAAACGTCCGCCTATAAGACCAAGCTGCTGGAGCTCTCCCCTGACAATGCTGGGAGATTCCCCTGCCTGATTTTGCCATTGGAGACCACGCTATGTATTATCAACACAGAGTAAGGGGGAAATCTCATAAGCTAAACTTGTTATGGATTGGGCCCTTAGAAGTGACCTTTAAGTGAGGATTGGAGTATACAGTAAAGCTTCTCTCTAGTGGTCGACCTTTTGCTCAAGTGAATGCTAAGTTCCTCCGCAAGTATCACCCCCCTAAGGCCAATCTAGGGGAGGGTAATGTCATGAATACCGCTATTCACCATGTGTCAATTTTGCCTTTGTTGGGTTATTTCAAGGACAAATCTCTTCTTTTCACTTTTGCCCTTTGAAATGAGGCTGGTTTTGCATTGGGAAATACAATTGTTCAGTTTCCTGATCCTGCGCAACTCACTTGCCCCACTCATGCCTGTGGCAAGTGATCTACTGTCCTAGTACTATTTTGTGGTATTGCCAACAATATATATTCCATTTCCTATTCTCCATTAAAATTAAGTTCTATTCACATTTTTGTCTTTATGTCTCCGCGTACTTTGGCGCCTCTCTAGCCACATCTAGTAGATATTGTTCATTCAGGGCCACAAGGTAATTGCATAGCCTTCCCTGCCATTCTAACCAAGACTTAGTATGAATCCAATCCTAAGGTTAGGTTTTCCCGTTATGACTCTGTGCCGCACCTCAGATCACGACACCCCCATGTTGTGGATCATGATATTCAAGCACCTTTGATTTTGCCTTTGGAGGGGTCACATCTCGATTGTGAAGTCCTTCAATTCCCTTTTGTATCTCAAACTGGGCTTCAGCCTAAAAAGATGATGTCTCATTTATCTTTTGTCTGGTGACATGATTGATCCTCAGCCCACTTATGGGGGTGGCCAGGGATCTACCTACCCTTCTACTGTATTGTGGTAAATATTTGTTATATAAGAATCAATTTTATCTATCCAATAAAATCAAGTTGTAATTACATCTTCTCTTTGGGATCTTTATTGTAATTTACGCTATCTCCCTAGCCATATCTAGAGGAGATAGCTGTTATTAACATTCTCAGGGCCTTGAGGTAGATCCTATATTTGTCCTGGAGGCTAACCTCTAGCTTAGTACAAACCCAATCCTACTGCTAGGATCTCCCAGGGTGTGTCTTGGTCACGTCTAAGAACCTGGCTTAGTACGGAACTGATCTTATGGTTAGGATTTCTCTGTTATGTCCCTTGGCCGGGCTCAAGGTAGAGCATGAACTGATTAGCTCTGTTTCCTAGGCGTGGGATTGTTTAAGCTTACTGATGATGTTTAAAAGCTGACATGATTGTTTTTGGGGTGATGCAACTATCTGATCCAGGTGAATATTGTGCAACATGCACATAGCCCGCCGCACTAAGAATAATGTCACTCTAAACCTGATTGTAATCAGACAAAGGTTTAAAATTAAAATGACATGTTGTTTTGTTGGTGATGTTGTAATTGAAGTGGGTACTGAAAGATTGGATCCCCCAGGTCAGAGGATACACAGCTCTAGAGGGGATAAATCTGGCCATCCTGGTGTAGGCCGGATATGGAATCTGGTCAGAGCCTGTCGGCTGCATCTATACCACGGTATAAGAACGCCTATTCTAAATGAAGAGCATCTTGTTCATAATAACCTCTTTCTTCTGCTCTGCCTTTGGATGCTGGCTTTCCCAACCCAAATACCAAGCTATAATTAGATCAGGTGCAGCAGCAGCATTATCTTTATTTATCTATATACATGGTGTTGGTTAGGGATGCTCAATTCAAGGGATGATTGGCGGGAGATGTTGCCCGGACCAAGCTTGTTGGGGCAGGCCAACACCATACGGGTTTCTGGGGAACGGCTGGTGAGGGCCGGATAAAAGTTGGGGGCCGGACCACCTCCGGTGCATGATGCGCCTGACAGGAAGGATAAAGGTCACCCGCCATGGCCGGCCAGGATGTTCCTGGATCTTCGTGCCGGGCCAGGATCACCCCATCCCGGGGATTGGCGATATATGCAGTATTTAATTGGCCGCCAAACCTGGCCAGGCGGTTGAACTTTGGCCAGGGTTGGGCTTTGCTTTTAGCTAGGTTGGGTTAAGCGTGGGATGTAAACTTCTGCTTAAAGTTTAAGGATGATGGTCTGGTAAGTCTAGGAGACTTGGGTGGTATGTCCAAACTGGGATGCTTCCGCTATGGGGTTCATAAATGTTTGTCAGATCGCAGCTAGGGTTGAGGTTAGGGTTTAAAGTAATAAGATTTGACTGACTAGTTAAATGCTAATGTGAACAGGTGAAGGCTTTCTTCTGTTTATGGCTGGGATGGGGTAGGCGGTGACAGGGTGGTTATAGTGATTGTATATCTATGTTGAGGTTATGGATAGCGTTAAATGGTGCAATAAAGGCTATCAGTATGGTTTATAGAACTTGTATGTTTTTATTTGATATTATATTTAATATTATAAAGCTGGGTTGGAATGATTTAGGAATTTATAGGGGTTTATGACAAGGGATATGATGGCAGTTGGGGTTAGGGATTTATTTATGGCGTGAGTAACCTGCAGGATAATTATTTATGCAGGCCAAGTTCTTTGTTGATTCGGATATTTACTTGGGATTTAACATTTTGTTCGGGATGGTGGCTCAGCCTTTCAGTATAGGGTGGGATTAAGGTTTGGTTGGGGAGGTTCAGCCAATCATATCTGGTAGGTCAACACCTGTGGCGGATAAAGGCAGCAAGGTTGAGTTTATTATTGAGAATCAGTAATGTTTGGATTCATCAGTGACGAATCGAACTAATGGTAGTTGAAAGATATGAATGTGCGGTGCTTAACAATGCAGCAAGTGTTAATCTGGCAGCAGTTTGTTTGAGAGTAGCTTATTTAAGAGATTAAGGTGGATGTCAATTACTTCAGATGTGGGGTTGACGATCTGGAATTGCCGAGGTAAGATAAATTTGTAAATCAAACTTTAGCCAGTCATCACGTGAAGGCATGTTTAATAAATTCGTATATTACGGCACATGGGCTTCACGCTGTGGGTTTCAAGTTGAGCCAAGCAAAGGAGAGGTATTTACGGAGGAAGTTTAGGACACGGGGAAATGAGGCGAATTGACCAATCATCAAGGGGTATGCAGCAGCTGATAGTGAGGGCACTGCCAATTAATGAGGATGCATGTCGGCTTCGATTGCGGGTCACTGGACATGGCGAGAGGATCTTGGCATTGGTTGGACTAGAAATATATTTGGAAAGGAGGATGTTTGATTCACCAACGGTAGCTTCGTGCTAGCCGGATGAGGAGATCGGATATATCTCAGGGGCGGCAGAAATCCGAACTGATCCGCATGGCGCTACCTTTTTGATTGGAAAGACAGCGGTGCTAATCTCACCCACCCTATATAACCTCGCAGTTGCTGGTTCGAATCTGCAGAGAAATGGCTCAAAACGTTGCTTCCGCTGAATGGCTTCTTAACCTTACCAGCATCTTCCGCCGCCCCGCCAACCCCTTGGAAGACATGATTGACCTGTCCGACGAAGAACTTGACTGCGACCTGGATCTTCTCCAAGGCCTGCCCAAAAACCTATTCCAAGACCGAACCAAGCTGAAACCAAAGCCTGTTGTGGAGAGTCCCACCCGCGTCATCGAACTCAGCTGCAGGAAGCTCCGCTCCAACACGAAGCGCACCCGCCGCCCCCTGCAGCAAACCCTGCTCATCCACCGCACCCTCACCCTAGCCAAAGCTGCCAAGCGCCCCCCTCCAACCGCCCGCCCCGCCCTCCGCAGGACCGCCTCTCAGTCCCCCGACGAGGGCTTTGACGGCGTCGCCAAACCCCCAAAGGCCTTCTGCCGCAACCCCATGGCTAAGAACCACCCTGTACATCAATACAACCCCGTTGGCGACCCGCAAATCATCCAGCCCCCTCGCGCAGTCCAAGCGTGGTAACAGCATCCCAAATCAAAATTATTACATCCAATAAACGCTTAATTTCCTTGCAATCTATAAATACCTCAAACACAACCGTATCTCTCCGGATCAACCGATCCGGATCACCACGCCCGACTATATAAACCATGTGGATTACCCACAACTGAAACAAGCCACCTTCCAATCCATCCAAGCAACTAGCCCAATCCAGAATTAAACTCGTGGCTTTGACGGGAATTAAGGTGATCTCCACTCCTTTACCAACAAACTCCTAACCAATTGAAACCTAACCCTCTGCTTTAATCGTAAACCTAAACATGGCGTTTTCAACACAAACTTCTACTGAAAATTCAACCCCTTTTCACTATCCTTAAGCTAAAAGGGAATCTACACTGATTAAACATGGTATATAAATATTAAACCAACCCTCAACCCCCCAGAAAATCATAAATTCCTCCGCAGCTCAGCCCGAACATCCCGAGAAACTTCTTTTCAAGTCTCAACTACATACCCACAATAAATTCTTTCAATGATTTTCCTGGATTCAGTAACAATACTCCAGCTAAAAGAATCATATTATTCTCATGCCAGTCAGCCAAAACATTCTTGGCCCGATTTAGAGAACAGGCCACATGAGATGGGTCTCATCCAAGTTGCTTGGGATAGAAATAACCCCAATGCATTTCTATAACATCACAAGCAGCAACCATTAGCATGTCGAGGCATACACTCAACAGATGTAAACATCCAGCACATGATCCAACCTAAAGTAACTTCAATATGGGCATTATCAACCCATCAAATCTTATACCAAGCACATAACCCACCAAAGCCATAACTATAATGCACAGCCAATGCATCCACATAAGAGCAATAAAAATCATATTCACAAACACCAACAAACCAATATTTAGCCAGTGGATCTAATATCCCGATGCATTACACCCAAATCAATCCTAAAATATTAATCATCCTTTTTGGGATAAATCTTACCCAAAAGGAAAGGGAAGAAGTAAACCAGGTAAAGTAGACAGTATTTAGCCCAATCCAGCCAGGTTTCACACCACATCCAATATGGTAGCAAGAGAGTATATCCATCTAAACCAGCCTCGTCAATCTAAGCAATCATACGGTACATATCCCCACAGATTTTTCACTTTTGTACAATTCTACGATAACATCACCAACCCAGACAACACAAAAGCCCATCTAACATCAAGGGTGCAGGCATACCAACAACAGGGCAACCTACTGAGGGGAAGCAGTGTCGTGAATTGCATGATTCAGTGTGTTTTGATATTTTCTATGAATTGCAACACATGTCACAACATCTTCAATTACTCCCTCTCAGGGAATTAACGCCCTGAGTAGTTCACCAAATGGCTCACAGACTAATCATTAAGTCAGTAGCACCACTATCATTTGACCATCTATTACAGGGATCACACAATTGATAAGGAGCGCTTTTTGGGGAAGCTTCAGATATGGAATTAAGAAAGAAGAGAGGTATCTTTTATTGGATAATACTTTATACTAATATAGACTTGGCTGTGGCAGAGATTTAGTTGGATCGAACCTAGGGGTTAGTCATGTGCAGGATAGGTTTGAGCCACTGGATACTTGGGCAGTCATGTGATATTGCTTGGTTGCCATTCCTGGTATGTCAAATGGTATATTGGAAGGGCACCAAATCGGGCAATGACTAGATGTTGAGTAGGTTGGCGGTAGCCAGAATACTTGTACACCCAGATCCTTGACACTCCCCCCTTAAGGGATTACTCTGGTACATCAGGAGGGGGCTTTGTCTTAACAGCTGCTGCCTGATGTTCCTGGAGTTGTTGGCTGGTTGGTACCAGTCTGGTTGAGTGTTCTCCTTTGCCAAGGCAGAGACAGGTTCTGTGGTATTTCTTAACAGCAGGGGTTTTGGTAGCTTGGAATTTTACTAGATAGATGTTTCTGTCTGGTCTGTACTTGATTGTTCTTCCTGGTCCTCTGTGTACTGAGTCTAGTTTCTTTCTGTTTCCAGCTAAGACCAAGACAGGGGAGTCAATGGGAAATGGTTCCTCTGTAGAGGTTACCTTTTGTGTTTTGAGCCTTTCTATTTCCACTATTTTGGCTTTAAGATGTATGTGTTGTAGAGTTGGTACTTGTTCTACAGTAGGGGGTTTCCCTGGGGGATCTTTATGTATGGTTTTTTGTTGCAGGTAACCATTTCTGGTTTGTATCTGTATGTTAGTTCAAACTTTGAGTAGCCTGTCCCTTGATTGGTACAGACCCGGGATACTAGTAATGTATGTTTCACGTATAGTGGCCATGTATCTTTGGCTTTGCCATCCATTATTTTCTCCAGGGTTCTGATAAGGCTGCCATTTAGGCGTTCAACTCTGCTGTTGGCCTGTGGCCTGTAGGGCAAGGTTGTGGAATGTTTAATATTTTTGGATTTTAAGTTGTGGTTTACTACGTGACCTGATAGCTCGGTTGCTCCATCAGTTATAATGTAGTCTTGGGTGCCGTAGTTGGCTATGATTGCTGTCGCGCTTTTTGCTTTACAGCGCCACAATTATTTGAGATTATAGGGCACAGGACATTTGCCAGAATACAGTCATATGTGAGGATATGAGTAGTATTGTATCAGACGAGCCAGGATTGAACGGAACCATGATTATTGCCCAGCAATGACATCTGATTGTGCAGAAGCACTTAAGGATTAGGATAAAGGTCAACCAGATTAAGAATAAAATAAAGATGCTTCAAAGATGATTTTATTTTAAATGATTAAATATTCTTATACCTACTACAGGGTTAATCTCTGGGCTGCTAGCAATGTCTTCTAGGACATTCTAACACGCCCCTAATTTGGGTAATTATTAATCTAGGTTTAGCACATATCACATGTCAACCAATATAATATCTTTATCTTCATCCAGCACAGGTGATCCTTGCTGGCATAGAATACTTTAGTTACTTCAGGATCACTTCTTACTTCTCTGGCATCCTGCAAGCTTAATGCTTATTAATGTGATAAATATGGTAATTCAAGATTATGGGAAATTGAACCCAATGCCTTGGTGCTCAATGTAAAAGTAAGGTGGCACTGTGGCGCCTGCAATAATTTTCAGTTGGCGCAGCGGCGCTTGACGTAAAAGTAGTTCAGCACTTTGGCACCTAATTCAGTTGCTAGGTGGCGCCTGTGTATTTTTAAAGTGCCACCGCGGCAAATCATGTATCATTTAATTGCCGCAGCGGCGCTTATCATTGGCTAGTTTAAGGCTCAGGTCAGCAGACTAAATCTGATCCAATATGCATATAATTTATACTACCAATTTATGTTATTTGGTAGCTGCAATTTATATCCGCAAGCTCCTTCATAATTAGTATCATTGTATTTTGTACTACTAATTTATGGATTTGGTTGTAGCAATCCCAATCTGTGGGCTCCATCATAATTTGCATCATTGCTTGGTCAAAATTCCCAACAATTGCTTTATTAATGAATTGGTTTATGGTTTCTGCTTTGTGGTCTTTTGTTGCCCAGCAGATAGGCCAGCGTGTAGCGAAGTTGATGGCTACAATCAGGAAACATTGGTTTGTCTTAGTTTCTGGGAAGGGGCCCACTACGTCCAGTCCCTAAACCTTGAATGGTTCAGGGTCAGGTACTGGGTTGATTGTTGGCTGGGGGGCCTTTGTGCTGGTGTATTTCTTGCGCACTGTGCACTTCTTCAGAACATCAACTATATATTGTTTGAGATTGAGCCACCATACTATCTCTTTTAACATGAGTTATAGGTTATTAGCCTTTGTATGTCCTAGTAGATGGTGATGTCTTAATATGGTGTCAACTCTTTGTGCAAGTGGGATGTAGGATACATTTTTGTTGTTAATGATTCAGTATACAGTGCCATTTGATACATGGAAATATTTTTCATTTCTTACTAATGTATCATGGGTTAGTTGGTGTGTTGAAGGGTCTTTCCCTTTGGTTTTATACTCAGTATTATATAGGTTTGTCCAGTCATGGTCCAGGTGGTCAGGGTGATCCTCTATTGGCTGGTATAGCCTAGAGAGAGCATCAGCCGTGACCAGCTCTTCCCTCTTTTTGTATTGGATGTCCAAATTGAGCTGCTCCAGCAGGGACATCCATTTGGCTTGTTGCCGTGCGAGTGTATTCTGAGTTTGAAATAGATTAAGGATTTATGGTCAGTTAGCACTTAGATGTTTAAATGTCTTTCTAGATAACATCTCCATTTCTTGCATGTGTGATATATATTGCTAGCAATTCTGTATCGTGTATTGGGTACCTCTTCTCAGTGTTTGTTAGTTTTCTGCTTTTGTAACATACTGGCAGGAAATCTTGCTGCCCTGGCTGGCAGATGTGTAGGACTGCGCCAATGGCAGTGTCACTAGCATCTGACTTGAGCTCGTAGCACCTGTTGTTATTAGGGTATTGCAAGATTGGTACTTCAATCAAAGCTTGTGTTAATAGTTGAAAATTATTGTCACATTCTGGTGTCAAGATGAATTTCTTTTTGGAATTACCCTTGGTTAAGTTATTGATTGGTGCTGTTAGTTTTCCACAGTCTTTGATGTATTTCCTTAGGTAAGCTACCATACCAAGAAAGTATCTAACTTGTTTAACAGAGTTGGGGCGTTGCATGTTGTTTATGGCTTTTATTTTGTCTGGATCTGCTTTGATACCACTGTTAGAGACAATGTGGCCCAATAACAGGAGTTTCTTTTCCATGAATTGGCACTTGTTAGGCTTGGTGTAGAGTTTGTGCTTTGCAAGTCAGTCAAGTATCTTGCGGACATGCTTGAGGTGTCCCTCTTTTGTTTTTGAGAATACAATGATATTGTTGAGGTAGCATAATGTATTTGCAAGGCCATTCAGCACTTGGTTAATCATGGTGACAAACGTTGCAGGGGCGTTGATCATCCCAAAGTTCATTTATTCAAGTTGCCCAGACATCTCTGACTGGTACAACGAGTCCATAGGGCCATAAAGGAATGATCAAGCAAAAGAAAAGTTACGGTCTAGGGGGGAGGGGACAAGGAAACCAGAGGGCCCGGGGAAAACCTTGAGGGGAAGGAGGGGGAGGGGTGTGGGGTGTTTGGACCACTTCTGGAAGGACAAAGGCGGCCTGTTTTTACTCTGGAAAGAGGATCAAGCCAGGGATTGATGACCACTCCTCCACTAACTCCCTGCATAGTGTACTGGATGCATTGCCAAAGAAGACCTGGCTTATAATCCATCCAAGTTTGTGCGCTATGAGGGAGTTTGGGGCATGTGCTGGATGTGGAATGGCAACAAAGAATTTGATGACAGCAGAGTGAATACCCCACAATGCAGTGTGAAATACTGCTCCTGAAAAGACTCAGGAGTGCAGGAGGGGGCGTCAATAAAGAACCAGTCTACTTCTAGCCCCTCCATGGGTGTGGGGTATGGGCGTGTTGGCCAGAGAATTGCGCAGGCTGCCTGCCATATTCTTATGCTTTGGGGGCATTCAAAGAACCTGTGTGTTACTGTGTTGGTTTTGTTGCATCTGTTGCAGGTGGGGTTTGGGCAGTTGCCACAGTCAGCTGTATGGTATACCCTGCGGAGAACCTTTCATGTGTTTTTCTGCATTTTGAGGTTGATCATGTCCTTGTGGAAGTACCGCCAGAACAGGGTTGCCTTGAGGCTCATATTGTTGTGCAGAAGTACCTCCAGAATCTCTGGGTTTGCCACTAGTCTTGGAGGTTCTGAAATGGGTGCCCCAGGGTAGGCGGGAAGACCCACAAACATTGGGCACCATACCAGTCCAGCCCTTTCTCTATGGGTGGCTACAGGTCTGAATGAGCTGATTCTCCAGTACTCTTTATATGTTGATAGCATTGCTTTCCAGAAGGCTTCCATCCCTTGGGGGCCTCTTTTACTTGTTACTCTTGATAACCAGTTGTTGAGGGTGTGTTGCTTGTGAGCCGGGTTTAAGCCCAGAGCTTTGGCCCATTGTGTCCTAAAGATGTTGGTCCAGTGGGGTTCTGTCACATAGGTGGAGAGTACCATGGACATTGTTTGTCCAAAGATCTTGGCTGAGGCCTGGCGGACATCACATAAACCCAGTCCACCTCTAAGCTTGTTACCAATCAGCTTTATGGTGGCAATTGGCTGTGTGCCTGGTCTCCAGATTGTGTGTTGAACCATCTTGTTGAGGCTCCTGAAGAACTGTTGAGATAGGGGGAAGAACTGGGCAGTGTACCAGACTTTTGAGTACCCCAGCTTATTTACAAGTTGGACCCTGCTGATCTGGATCACCAGATTGCATTGCCAGGAGGACATGGACCAGGAGACAGCACTGAGGATGCCTGATTCCATTACCTGTGTATCAAAACCTCCCACCTTGACCCATGTGCCCAGATGGCACACCAGGTCTCTGATTGGCTTGATGGCAAGAGGGGGGCTAAAGCCAGGGCTCCCTAAGATGATGGCCTGGGACTTGTTGGTGTTTACTTTAGCCTGTGAGAGCTTGGAGTAGTCCTTGAGTGCCTTTGTAAATATGGACACATCACTTTTAGATGCCAGTCCTATAACACAATCATTGGCAAAGGCCTTCATTGTGAATGGGTCTTGTCCATAGATCTGCAGGCCTGACAGCTTGTTGCTGAGGTGGTGTATCCATGGGTCAATGGCCAGGTTGTATAGGAGAGGACTAAGAGGGTCTCCTTGACAGAGGCCTCAGGATAGGAAGACCTCTTTTGTCTCCCCATGAGCTGTCACCACTTGGATGGATGATTCTTGTAGAAGAGATCTCAGCCAGGCCCTAAAGGTTTCAGGGACCAAGTGGACTGATAGACACACATTGAGGTATGGCCATGACACCCTATCATATGCTTTTTCTTGGTCCAGAAAGATAGCAATACCATTCTGTGATTTGTCCTGCAGTATATTTATGACTGTGTTCACATTGTTGGCAATATTGCGGCCTGGAGTGAATCTGTGTTGATTAGGGTGTGTAGCCAGAGGGATTATTTTGCACATCCTGGCAACCAGAATTTTACAAAGTAGCTTCTGGTTGGTGTTAAGGAGTGTGATAGACCGCCAGTTCTTCAGTTCTGCTCTTGATCCCTTCTTGTGAAGCAAAATTTTCAGGCCATTGCCACCACCTGGGATGGTAGACCCATTTCTTAGGGCTGCGTTAAACACGTCCAAGAGAACTGTACTGAAGAGGGTGAAATGGTGCCGGTAGAATTTATATGGCAGCCCATTGGGCCCAGGGGCCTTCTGTTTGGGTGCCATATGAATGGCTTCTTCCAGTTCTTCCATTTCAATAGGACAGTCAAGATATTTCATTTCAGGAGTTGTCAAAACCACTTCAAGCCATTTCCTGAGGGCCGCCAGATTTGGTTCCCTTTCTAAGGTGTACAGGCTGCTGTAGAAAGCGTGTGTTGCAGAAAGGACCCCTTCCTTTGAGGTATGGAATATGCCTTTATCAACAACTTCAGATAGAGTCTTCTGCGCACTCCTATCCTTGTACATGGCAATAAAAGCCTTGGTGGGCTGCTCGCCCTTAATAGCCAAAGAGGTTGCCACCTGAAGGCGGGCCAGGTTGGATTGGTTATGTTCAATTCTAGCCAATTTTACGTGGGCTGCTTGCCAGGTGGCCGTCCAGCCCGCTTTATTTTGTTTTGGCATGTTTGCCTCCAAGTGTTGGATGGTATTAGTCATTCTTTGTTCATAGGCCTTCTTGGCAATCATGAGTTGGGATGATTCCCTGCAAATATGCCCTTTAACATTGGCTTTAATGGCGGCCCATTGGTCTGCCCACCTGTGTTTTTTTGATGATCTCATTGTTGAGATGATTGAGCGGCCAATCCATTTATTGTTTGAATTGTTGGGGAGCATGCATGATCTGCACGTCACACATTCTCTTTGGTTCCCAAACTTAATGGTGGCGCATAGGAGTCTGTGATCAAACCCTAGGATATCAACTGGTAGGTGTGGAAAATATATGGCCGTCAAGCCCGGGGAAATGAATATATAGTCAATGCAAGAAGCAGAGAATTCTATTGTTTCTACGGGGTTGATCCAAGTCATAATTGCGGGGTATCCCACTTCAAAAGCCGCTATGTTGATGAGTTCCAAGCCCTGTTGCCAGTCCCCAAACAGTCCTGCATGGTCCAGAAGGAGGGCAGGTGGCGCCTTGTCTGCTGGGAGCAGCCACAAGTTGAAGTCCCCAACACAGATGGCCTTTGGAGGGAACGCAATCTGCTTGAGTTGTGTAAAAAAGGTCGCTTTGTCCTTGTGGGCCAACAGGCTGTAAATAACTGCAAAAGTGAAAATTTCCTCTTTGATGTCAATATCTGCCATTAGAAGTCTGCCGTCAAGATGTGTACATTTGTTTGCTGCTTTGATTGGAGATCCCTGTCTGATCCATATGCAACATTTCTTGGACCAAAGGGTAGTGTGTGGTAGCATGAGCCGCTGAAAACTCAGCCCGGCCTCAGAGCTGCAGCTGAATTTGGTCAAGCCAACCAAATCAGCTTTGAGGAAGAGCAGGATGTTTCTTTTCTTTGCCTGGGACTGGGGGCATAAAAATCCTGCAATGTTGAGCGTCCCTATATTGATTGTGGTTCAAGTAGCCACTATGCCAACTTGGCCCCACCAGCGGTGGGACCACTATTGTCATTGGCTGTAGAGTCTCTTGGTTTTTTATTCACCTTCAACTTGATAGGCTCCCCTACTGTTTATGGGGCTGGCTTGGTTATTGCAGAAAGTTTGGTCTGGGCCTTGCATCTTGGTCTGCCACCCTCTTGTGTAGAAGCTGCCTGATTGTGAGTGGGTGGAGTTTGGGCTTGTGCATTTGCATGTTCTCTTGGGCCTCTGCAGCAGGGGAATCAGCCAATAAAACTTGGGCTGGGTTTTCCATTGGCCCATCCATTTCAGTGTCATTAATAGACTGGGTCTCTTGCACATGCATTTGGGTGGCCTGAGGTGCCTCTGCATGGTCAGATTCAGGTACCACCATTGGTTGTGGTTGGTGCTGGGTTTGGGCTTTTGCATGAGCCTTTTTCTGGCAAGATGTGATTGGCTTTACCACTTCATACTCAGCCATGGTGCCCCAGGCTAGGGCTACAAGAGCATTGGCCTGGGTACCAGTTGGCTCAGTATTTTGGGGCTCCTTGGGGATGTCTTGTTCCACGGCCTGAACTCCTGCTATAGTTGTAGGGCATAGAGCCTCTCTGTGGCCAAGCACCAAGCATAGCGCACAAATGGGCGGAGTCTGCTCTGGGAACACATTGAACTTGCCACTCAGTGTACCATCATTTTTCAGAATGGTTGCACAACGTGGGATGGACAAATTTTGCTATTCTCATATGGCTTGATCATAGCCAATGCCTTTTCTGTGGTCAGGTGCCCCATGTAGGGGTTTTTTAACAGCTCAAAATGCACAATTTCCTCATACTTGGACAGTCCTTCTTTAAGCTGAGATTCCACCTCCTCTCTAGGAATGTCCAAAGGAAGGCTTCAAAGGACATGAAGAGTGTGGTGTCCTGGTTGAATATGGGGTGTGTGGTGGGCAGGACCATCTGGGTCTTCTTCCCCTTGGGATCAGTAATCTCAAGGGTGAAGATTTCCTCTGCTGCTTGGTCTACATCTTCCTTGCAGAGGAAGCCCAAATCAAAGAAGTCCTTAAGAGGGCTCTGGTGGAGGGACACCGCCTTTGGATAAGCTGTGGCTATTGCCTTGGCTTCCTCTTGGAACTTGATGGGGTTGCCTCCAAAGTTGACTCTGATCCCATGGGGGACAGAGGACTTGGGAAGGGCTCTGGTGATGTCCTGAAATCATTGTTCAGAAGTGATAAAATTGAGCCAACCTTCAGATGGCACAAAGGGTCCCTTCTTGGTGGTTCTGGCAAATTATGCCACTTGGTCCTTGACAGGGCGCTTCTGACCCTGGATTACCTTGGCCCAGGATCTGGTGTTGTTGTTGTTCATACCTTCTTTTTAATAAAAGCCTTGTTAAAACTCAGTACTTATACGCTTATCACTTGCTTTTAAATTCTCAATTAAAAAAATTGAGACTGAGCTGATCAAGAAAGGTATCATCCCAAAGTTCATTACTCTACATCCAAAGGATCCAAATTGCGTACAGAACACGGTTTTTGGTATGTCCTTTTCTTTTACTTCAAATTGGTTATAACCTGAGGTGAGGTCAATTTTGGAGAAAAATTTGGCTCACGAGAGTCTTGCACACAGGTCCTCTATGAGTGGAAGGGGATATTTGTTCTTTACTGTGCTTGTGTTTAGTGATCTGTAGTCTGTTACCAGACAAAGAGTGCCTTCCTTTTTCTTTATGAAGAACACTGCTGCCCCCACGGGGATTTAGCAGGAAAATGAACCCTTTGGCCAGATTGTCCTCAATATGACTTTTGAGGACTTGAGTCTCCATGGGGGAGAGTTGGTAGAGGGGTGCAGGTTTAGGCATGGATTTACATAGGTCAATGTCGTGTTTGACCTTTTGTTTGGGTGGTAACTCTGTGAGTTCTTCTTTGAATACATGAGTGTATTTGTTTAGGAGTGCCACAAGTTCTGGGCATTGAATCTTGGTTGTTTGCATATTATTGAATTTGGTGTATCTCATTATGTGGAGGGTACTGTCTTTGGTTAGACGTTCAGATTTGTCTTGGTTTATGACCTGGACAAATACTGTGTCTCTTAGAATGAGGTTGTTGGGTTCTTTGAGGATATTGAAATTGATTCCATTGTGTTTGATGGTCATGGTTTTTGTTTTCCAACATACACCAGGGCTTCCTCAGATGAACCAGTCCATGCCTGCTACAATGTTGTAGTTTATGTTGTTCATGACAAGTCCTTTGATGGACGTTTGTATTCCTTGGAGGTCAATTCTGAAGGGAGTTGTTTTGCCTTTGAGTAGAAGCTTTGATTTGTCTGCCAATCTGGCATATTTGAAGTTGGATTTGACAACTGGTATTTTGTACTTGGTTAAAAATGGTTTTCTTACCATAGTGTGTTGAGCACTAGAGTCAAATAAAGTTTTATGTGTATGAGATTTGTAAGTGCATGGGTATACAAGATGTTGTGACCAATCTTTAATTTTTAAGTTCATAAAAATGGAGGATTGCAAGAGACGTGGGATGCAAGCAGCAAAGTTTGTGGCTTGGTAAAATTTCTTGTCAAGTTGGGGGGAGACAGGGGCACTTAAGCCTGTTCCCCCTCCTCTTTTCTCTGTTCCTCTGTTTTGAGACCTTTGAGGTCAGAGAATGTGGTATCAGATTCATAGAGGGTTGCTGTTTCAGTATTGTTTACTTTGGCGGTGTCTTCCTTCTTGGGACAGGAGTGGTTTGCGCTTTGACTTCAATTTGCCATTGTTGCAATTGGAGTTACTGTTACTATGATTGGTGTTTTGGAGTTTGTTGCCATTTAAGTTTTCTCTGCCATTGCCGTTTGAGGAGAAATTGTTGTTGTGTGCAGCATATTCCATGTTTGCACATTTTTCTGTGTGCTTGGCTTCTGCAATGAGCGCAGGTATGGAGGTATTAGCCTCTGGGCAGTTAAGGATAGTAACAGAGGGCTTCATTCTGTTAATGAATGTGGCTCTGGTATGTATGTTGTCAGCTTGCGCTGGGTTTTGGATTTTGCAATGTATTTCCTCAAATTCATTGGCGTAAGCTGTGATAGTGGTCTTCTGAGGAAGATTGCTGAGCTGTATTGCAATGTCTTGGAGGGATTCAGTGACGCGGAAATTGTGGGTGATGTCTACTTTGAACTCTTCCCAGTTGTCAAGCTGGTTGTCAGTTTGTGAGCCAACCCAGGTGGCAAACCAGTTAGCTGCGGCCTTGTAAAGGCGCTTGCTGGCTTCCTGGACCCATTTTTTGTGGGGGATGCAGCTGGCACAGAGTTTGGCAGCTGAGTTGTCTAGCCAGTTGATGATGTTTTCTTTGTTTTTACCAAAAACTTGTCAATACCAATGTATTTTGTGTTGTTAACTTCACCTGTGATAGGTGGTTGTGCGTTTGTTTGTGGTTGAAGAGAGCAACTGTATTGAATTATTTTGGTGCATGCTTTGGGCATGACCAGACCTTCAAATAAGGTGCATCCACTAGGTATATCTTTGTTGATGTTGTGGGCGCGGAATTACGTTTTCCAGGTCTCCTGGGATGTGGCCTGATTGAGTATGTGAGCAAAGGTGGGCAGGTTTTGGTCAGTCATTTTCTCTCTTGTGGGCGTGGTCAATAAACCATAGCTGCTACCAGTGATGAGGAGTGCCTTTTGGGGAAGCTTAAAATATAGAATTGAGAAAGAAGAGAAGTATATTTTATTGGATAATACTTTATACTTATATAGACTTGGCTGTGGCAGAGATTTAGTTGGATCAAACCTAGGGGTTGGTCATGTGCGAGATGGGTTCAAGCCACTGGATACTTGGACAGGCATGTGATATTGCTTGGTTGCCATTCCTGGTATGCCAAATGGTATATTAGAAGGGCATCAAATTGGGTGATGACTGGATGTTGAGTAGGTTGGCGGTAGCCATAATAATTGTACATCCATATCCTTGACACAATCCAGATCCTAAGCAGAACACAACTTGAGTAAGCCTTGTGGTTTAAGAGGAACATTACTCAGATAAGCCCCATGATCATCATGATGTACATGGACAACATGTGGCTTATCATGATACTATATATACCTTATATTCATATCAAATAAGGTATCATTCTCTTCTTAAATTTCCCCTTTATCTTGGTTATTATGCTTCCCAGAAGTATATGATTGACAGTGGTAGCACAGGTAGGCTATCCACACCTACACAACTTTAAGGAAAAATTCCTCCTAAGAAAAGGATCCAACAAATGGCCCTCCCTGCAGGTTGGAGAGACTACAAAGAGGGACAAGAGTCCCCACAGGTTTCACCATCTTCAACAATGTCCTTGTCCCCACCAAACAGTACAGCCTTCTCCACGCTTGTAAACTCCTGAACCCGCCTACAACTACTGCAAGCTCACAGGTGCCCAAGATATCCAGTATTGTCTTTCAATGCCTACGCTCAGCAGAAATTGGGGCTTTTGAAGGGTTACACTAGGAAAACACCAACCTCTGAATTAACAGCGCCCAAAGAAAATTCACACAAGTTGTCACAAGTGACAAACTCCTGTTGACCATGCTCATAGGTAAACCTCAACTACGGTATTCAAACCCTGATACCCTGTGGGCCGCCAGCCTGCAGATTTTTGGGCTCAAACCAGATCAGGATTTAACTTCCAGAAATCCCCTAAAGCTTGATGAACCAAAACCACCTATATTGGCACTTCCCACGCTAAAGTTTCCTTTTAAACCAACCAATCAGCAGGTGGGCCAAGCCATAGATCCCAAAATAACTCAGGCCACCACAAAAGGGGAAACAAAGAAACTTCCTATAGAACGCAGGCCGCCCAGAGATGACCAACCCCACAACCTGTTAAGGAAATTTGACTTTTCTAAGTTCAAATCAGCCAATGAATTAACTCCGCAAAGGATGCCACCAAGGACTGGAAAACCCTGGTAGACAGCAGCACCTGGGCCAAAGAAATTTGTAAAAGTTTACCCATGGCAGATGGGCATACTTATACCCTGGACCGCCAGGAAGTTGCCCATCACCATTCTTGCAATAAAGTGACATGGAACTTTGGTTCAACCAGGTTATTCCATATTTGATTATAGTTCTATTTCATTTACAGTTTACCTCTTGCAATTCTGTACCTCACACCCACCAACCCCAAGAAACCACAGACCAGCCGCCCAAATTCTATTGTCCACCAGGAATTCCCTTTGGCCCAGTACATTTCACTGATTACTCACCTAACCCTGCATACTCAGAGTTCAACCTAGAGGAAATCCTAATCTACAATCCAGAGGCTAGAACTAGGGAGACAAAAACTGTTTACAGAGATGGCACCAAAATCACCAAACCACCTCTGCTATTCTGCAACAAGTAAAACTACCTGCCTGCATATTTGGTTCCAATTAGACCACCTCTCACCCCGCAGCCCAACTGCCCTCAAGAATCCATTGTGGCTAATGAATCCACTTCCACTCAGATATTTGGGGTGATGTATATCACTCTTACCGGCCTGATTGATTTGATGGTACCTGCAAGCGGACCTTGGGCCCTCCTGGGCAAATTGTTATCTTATATTGTAAAGTTAGCACCAATATTGTGGTGGTCCCTTCCTGCTAGGCCCGCAGGCTGTCCGCCTGCAAGATCCCAAGAACCTCCCACAGGCTAGATCCCTGACACAAGTAGACTACCCCTGTAGACTCTGGACCAGCAAAGTCACCCTTCACATCACAGGAACTGCCTCACAATCCGTAAGTGAATGGCTCAACCAAAACCCCAATCAAAAAGAAAACTGGAAGGTGTTGAAGGCTGCACTCCTCAAAAGATTTGCCATTAAGGACTCAGACGTGATGATCATGACAGAACTTAGACCCTTTAAAATTACAGGAAAAATTGAGGATTATATTGCAGCATATGAAGACTTACATGAACAAGCTCCCAACACCATTAACTTTGAAAAACCTGGACCACAATTAGACTTCTACAATGGCTTCCCCACACACATTAGCTGTCAGTTTGATATGAACCACTGTAAGAACCTCAAAGATGTGTTCTTGGAAGAAAAGCACGCAGCTCAAAAGTCTGACAACCTACATGCAACAAACAAACGGAAAGAGAGCCCCACAGCAAAAAAATTCTTGGCCCAACAAGAAAAACAACCAAGTTAATAACTCTCATCTTCAAGGCAGAAATTGTACAACTCAGGTTAACCAGGCAAGCACTGAAGATATCAACAAGGAGGGAGAAGCTCAAGGGAGTGCTTAGGCAAGCCGCCCTCCCCCAATTCACAAGACTTGTACAGGAATCAAGATGTGGACTTAATTACCATGATCCAAGTACTCTCCAGCAATCCTCTACTGTTTGCCGCCCAACTGAAAATAAACTCCTTGCTTATTCTTTCTGTTTTTCAGATACCAAGGTACAGCACTATTTGATACTGGAGCAGACCAATCCCTTGTTGACAATAAATTTGCCAACCTCATGAAACTACCCACAATCCAAAGCAATATCAAGAGAGTTGGCATGGCAGATAATAGAAGCACACCAGTCACCAATGAAGCAAAGCCTTTTTGTGCCTAAATTGGAGACATGCAGATCACACTCAGTGGCCATATCATACCAATCCCCAATTATGATGTTATACTTGGCCTATATTGGATGAGAAAGATCAAACCTCATATCAACTGGGATAGTGCTACCTTCATCATACAACAAGGCAAGGTGCAACACCATGTCTACCCAACTCATCTTGACACACTTATGAGAGACCATGTATTTGTGAAAATTACAGAAACAGAAAAGGACCCTAGCAAAATAAATTGGAACCCCTGCATGTACAAGGTTATTCACTTTAAAAATACATAAACCAGACGTGAGAGAGACTAAATCCAAGAACAGCTGGTCATTGAATTCCCTTCTGTCTTACAGGAAACCTTACCAGGCTTACTACCCAACCATGGTATACAACACGAGATTGAACTCAAAGGAAGTATACCAAAAGCACGCCCAATCTATTGACTCACACCGCAAGAAGACAATGCCCTGAAAGCCTATCTGGACAAAGCCCTTGAGAAAGGCCTAATCTGACCTTCAAAATTGCCTTTTGGTGCTGCTGTCTTCTTTGTAGCAAAGAAAGACTGATGACTCTGCCTTTTCACAGACTAAAGAGCTCTCAATGAGGTCAAAATTAAGAGCAGGTATCCCCTGCTGCTGATTGACAACCTTTTTGACGCCCTGGGGGGTCATAAATATTCAAAAAAAATTGATTTTATAGCAGGCTACCACCAAATTTGCATAAATCTGGAATACATCCCAAAGACCGCATTTAGAACCAAGTACAGATCCTTCATATGTGTTGTCCTTAATTTTGGTTTGAAAAATGCCCCAGCACCTTTACAAACTTTCTGAACAAGGTTTTCAAGGAACACATCAGAAAACGTGCAATCATATACCTGAACAACATCATCATATAAAGCCCAGCCTTAAAACAACACTAGAAAGATGTCTGCCTGGTCCTCTGCACCCTCCAAGAAAACCAACTTATTGCCAAACCGTCAAAATGCAACTTCTTCTTGTCCAAATTCCCATTTCTTGGTCACACTATCAGCAAGGGCGGAATCAAACCAGACCCAGAAAAGATACATGCCATAGCCAAAATGCCAGCTCTAAGAAACAAGAGTGAACTCTGTACCTTTCTAGACATGGTAGCCTATGTTAGAAGATTCATCCCTGACTGGTGAGCTCTGACAACCCCCTGTAAGTCATTACAGGCAAAACAACCAAGTTCATCTGGACACAACTACAAGACCAACACTTTTGCCAACTAAAGCAACATATGGTCTGTCAGAAACTGCGCCATTAATGCTATTTTGATATGGCCTTCAAATAACAAAATGTGTGAAGATTTGGTTGGTTTTGCTTTCAATTTTGGGAATTCCTCACCTTCCGCAAATGGGTCTGGTTCAGTATCCACCCATTCCAGATTACCATACCTGCCCTTGACTGATCCTGGTATGAACTCATCCTAACATGACCCCTTCTTCCACTCTGTCTACCTAATGAGTGATCATTGACCCTTGTCTGCTATTTAAGTAGAACCATTTCTCCTAATAAAGACAAGTTTATCCACATTTGTGTTGGCTTTAGTATTCTTCAAGCTTTTTTCTTTTCTTTTTTCCAAAAGGACTTTCACATCTTGTATTCCAGGAAATTAAGGTATGTGACCTTAATTTTGCCCTGAAGGTTAACCCAAGGCTAGCTTTGAACCTCAAATCTTTTGTTATAAAGATTTCCTGCTGTGTCCTCCTGGATGTTGTCCCCAGGAGCCAAACACAACATAGTCAACACTCCTATCCTCTAGTATCCAAATTAAGAAGGAATATATGAGTTAGAAACCAATGCAGCTGAATACGCCATAGGAGGGGTACTCTGTATCCAAACGGCAGAAAAGGACTTCCTCCCAGTGATGTACAAGTCAAGGAAACTATCTGACGGCAAACAAAGATACCCCATACACAACAAGGAATTGGTAGCCATTGTGCACTGCCTAATGAAGTGGTGATGGTACCTAGAAGGTGCCCAAACATTCAAAGTCCTCACTGATCATAAATTGTTGACATTCTTTAAAACACAACAGCACTTATCAAGAAGACAGGCTGAGTGGATGAGTCTCATACAGAGATACCCAATGCAGATCAAGTACAAGCTAGGCAAAGAAATGCTTACTGCAGACGCCCTATCAAGGCTATACAGTAAACACGTATTATGCACTGATGGGGACTCTGATTGTCCTATGTTAATCATGGGGAATCTGCAGGAAGAGTTCTCACCGGGCACACCAATGGTCATCCAAGAGAAAGTCCTTAAGAACAAACATCTGTTCAAAAACGTATGTGATACTCTGCACCAAATCCTCCCAAATGGTGGACTATACCTTATATCCTGTCAACACAAAAGATTGACACAATCCTTTGATACCACAGAGATCTGGGACACCCCTGTAGCAGGAACTTGCACAAATATCTCAAGACATGCTACTGGTGGCCCAATATGCTAGATGATATCAAAGAAGCACTAGAGCAATGTAAAGTCTGTGAGAAGTACACCTGATCCAAGGCACCTCCCAAGTCAGTAGTACCAGTTTCAGTCACAAAACCCTTTAAGGTGTGGTTGCTGGATATTGTAGGACCTATTCCTGGCAATAACAAAGGCAAAAAGTTCACCATAACAGCTATCAACTATGCAACCAGGTGGCCTGTGACACAAGCTACAAAGGAACAAAAAGGCAATGATATGAGACGTTTTATTGGGAAAGAGATTGTAGCCAAGTTTGGGAAACCCAACCTCCTGATCACAGATGGAGTCACCAAACTTAGCGCTGTTGACACTAACATCTATCTCATCAAAAAAGAAGTAAAACACATTCTAACCAGCCCATGCCACCCACAAGCAAATAGACAAGTAGAACAACTAAACAACTCCCTAGTAGAAGCTCTCAGTAAGCTATCTGCTAACAATCCAAAAGCCTGGGTCAACATGCTGCCAACAGCACTCATAGTATGCATAACTCAAGTCAATTGCAATACGGGCAAAAGCCCATATGAACTTGTCTATGAGAAAAAGCCCGCCCTTGTTAGTACAACTGCAGGACCACAATTACCTCTACCAAGGAAAGTACCAGATGGCAATAACCCCAACATACAGCGTGCCAGAAAAGACCAAGAAGATATGGATCAAAAAAGGATTGAAAGAGAGATAATCCCACTATAACAGGAAAGATTCCAAGTCAGGGACAAAATCTGGGTTGTTAACCATGACCAGCACAAATTAAGCCGGGACTACGTGAGCCAGCATTGTCATGGAAAGTCAAACCAAACAACACCTACCTTATCAAAGGAATTGGGGCACAAACCAAACTGAAACATATGCCCCATTACCAACTCTGCCTGTACAAAGCAAGAACAGCCCAACAAAACCCCAGACTTCCTGTCCCCAACACCAAAATGGATCAATCCCAAGCTTGTATCCCTGACACTCTCAAGAAGATTCCCAAGGTTCCACCTTCCAGCACCCCAGGGGGAGATGTTGCAACATCTTCAATTACTCCCTCTCAGGGAATTAACGCCCCAAGTAGTTCACCAAATGAATCACCAAATGGCTCACCAACTAATCATTAAGTTGGTGGCACCACTATTATTTGAACATCTATTACAGGGATCATACAATCCAGATCCTAAGCAGAACACAACTTGAGTAAGCCTTGTGACTTAAGAGGAACATTACTCAGATAAGCCCCATGACCATCATGAAGTACATGTACAACATGTGGCTTATCATGATACTATATAATACATTATATTCATATCAAATAAAGTATCATTCTCTTCTTAAATTTCCACTTTATCTTGTTTATTATACTTTCCAGAAGTATATACTCAACACACATGTGAGGATCTAACTGGGTTCACTTTTGTCTTCAGTAATAGCCCCATTTCCTTAAATGGGGCTTTACCAATATCCACACTTCCAGGTTTATCACCTGTTTTATTCTGATCCTGATACCATGTCAGAACTATTTCCCCCTCTTTTCTCCTAGTGAATATCAGTTTTCTGATTTACTGTATAAGACTTGAATTATTCCCAAAGAAAGCTCAAGTTTATCCACATTTGTATTGGTTTTTTATCTTTGATGCTTCTTTTCCTTTATTCTAAAGAAAAACTTCTACCTTTCTTGTTTCCAGGAAATAAAGATACAAGCCCTTAATTTTTCTCTGAAGGCTGACCCTTTTCTAGTTTGAACCTCAACCTTTTTTTATAAGAGCTTCCCACTGTTCCCTCTTGGATTTCAACCCTAAGAGCCAGCCCCAGTGTAGTGATGAACTACAGAAAACCCCAAAATTAATGTAAGGGATTAAATAACAGTTTATTTAGTTCAAATCTAATTCACTTTTATAGTGGTTCCATAGCATTAATTGATTTGGTTGAATTCAACAAATTTACTGTTAACTCTATCACACTCCCTTGCTAAACCAAGTGTGGTATAGTTTAAGGCGGCTCACATTGACTGGTTGGGAGAAGCAGACACCTTCACTGTCTTTGAGGTAGTAGTTAAAGTTAGACCCTACTTTGTACACTTGGAATGGGTCCAACCACTTAGTCTTGAACTTGGTGGAGTAAGAGTCACCAAGCTAAGTCTTCATCTTAAGGACTAATTGGCTAACCTTGAAGATGGGGAGACAGTATGAGATCTTTGCTTGGGCTCCTTTGACCTTAAGGACTCTAGCTACTATTTTTGCCTTGCCTTGGCCTGTACGTTATCCCTGTGCTCTAGAGCTGTGAGGTAGTTGGGCAGTAGGGGCTTTTTGACTGCAGGTGGTTTGACTCCATAGATGACCTTGAATGGGGTAGCTTTGGTTACTGTATGTACTTTGATGCAGTATTTTCATAGGGCAGCAGGTAGGGCGTTCTCCCATAGAGATGGTTGATACTTGGTGCATTTCTCCAGGGTTTCAACTAAGGTCTTGTTAAACCTCTCTGTCAGTCTATTGCAGCGGGGGTTGTAGGCAGTAGCAAACCTTTGGATGACATTAACTTTCTTCATGAGGTCAGCTATTAGTTGGTTTTGGAAATGGGATCCTTGGTCAGAGAGTAGGATTGTGAGTGGGCCAAACTGGGTGATTATCTCCTTGTAGATAAACTCAGCGGTAGATAGGGCGGAGTTATCAGGGCAGGCAACAGCTACAGGCCAGCGGGATTAGTACTCTGTGGCTACTAGGATGTACTTGTTCCCATGCTTGGAAAGTGGTAGGGGTCCCAGAAAGTTAATGCCTCATAATTTAAAGATATTAGACACCACAATGGGTACAATTGGTTTGGAATGGGCTGCATTCTTGCTGAAGTGCTGACAGATCTTGCATCTCTGCAGATCATTCACTGTGTCTACATACATTCCAAGCCACCAGTAGGTACCTTGAGTCTCTACAATGTGGCGTCCCTGCCAAAGTGGCCTGCATCATCATGGGCTTTTTTGAGTATTGCCGCTCTGTCAGCAATCTTAGGTTCCAGCCAAAGGCTACCATCCACTTTTTTAAAAATGGAGTCATCAATCATGGTAAAGTTGGTGCAGTCTTGGATGAACTGCTTGACCTCAGCAAGTGATTGAGGTGTGACCTTGCTGAGGGCCAACTCCCTGAATTGCTGGAGGTTGCTCTTGTAGAAAGCAATCTCAGACAAGAGAGAGAACTGCCTGGATAGCCCATTGGCAACAACTTTTTCCTTGCCAGGTACATGCTCAATGTCAAAGTTGTACTCAAGTAAATCAAGGAACTAGCAAATGCACCTACTGTTTGTGCCCAGGTTATCAGCAATAAACCATACAGCAAGGTTATCAGTGTGGATGGTGAGTGGGTAACCCAGGATATAATAGCGGAATTTCTCAAGGGCACACACCACAGCAAAAAACTCTTTGTTGTAGATGCCATAGTTGTACTCAGCCGTAAGGAACTTCTTTGACATGAATTCAATGAGTTGGAACACACCGTCAGATTCCTGGCATAGTACGGCACCAATTGCATCCTTGCATGCATTGTAGAAGATGTGAAACATCTTGGTAAAGTCAGGGTAGACAAGGACCATATCAGATAACACAGTAGCCTTCAGTTGCCTAAACACATCCTCCTCCTCAGGCCCCCAACTGAACTCTTGTTTCTTGCGCATGAGATTGAAGAGGGGGGCGGTCACATTACTATAATTAGGTATGAAGTGCTGATAATACCCAACCAGGCCCAAGAAGGACAGGACTTGACTGGCATTGGTAGGGGTTGAAATGCAGATATAGCAGTAATCTTATCAGGGTCAGGATGATTGCTTTTTGGTATCAACAATGTGGCCAAGGAGTTTCAGCTCTTGCACGGCTAGGATAGTCTTCTCAGCATTGACTTTCATGGCCTGGGTGACTCCCAGGGAAACCTTCAGTCAAGGGGAAGAGTCAAGCCTGGAAGGCCCAGTAGATGGCAGGGGTCATCCACATCACATAATTGGCAGCTGTAGCCCAGGGACGCCACAATCTCATGTGGGATATCACTTGCTCAGTGAGCCCCAGCATGGTCAAATAGGCAAACCCAAGCTTACTGTAATCATATGATGAAGCAGAAGGAACAAGAGGAAGTTCTCCTGTGGCAGTGCTCATAGTCAGGCTTGGATGGGCAAGTTGTTGGAGCAGAAGAACACCAGGAAAGGAGAGGCGTGGTGCAGGAGCAGGAATTATTTCTTGGTCCAGCACTCTAGGAGATGGGGGAAATACTGGCAGTGGTTGGAGGCAGCTAGAAGTTGCTCCAATTCCCAGCGCTGGCATTGGTACTGGAGGTACTCTCTGTTTGAAAGCACCAGAAGTATAAAATTCTTGATAATGTAATAACCCCCTGAAAATTATAATTGTTCAGTGTGCATTAACCAACAAAAGTTTATTAGATGAAGATGTAAAAAAGAAAGGGGATACCAGTGTTCCCAGCTATATCCTGCTGGGAAACTGCAAATGGACTTACTGGCAACTTCTTATTGGTTGTCAATGCATTATCCTCAAGTTGATTTTCATTGTTGACTCCTTATTTGTTAGTTAGATAGATTCTTTCATTATTTTTGCCCTGGGGAAGCTGGCAGGGGAATTTTGGTTCATTTGGCAACCCAAGTCCCCAATTCTGGGTTTCAGATGGTGTGGGCCAATTAAAATCTTTTTTACTTGGCTTTGGAACAGTTTCCAATTGCCCCTGGGCTTGGCCTTGACCAGGGTTCAATTCTCCACTTAGAATTAAAGTTTCCTTTTGGACAATCTGTGTGATTGACAACGTAGTTGTTTGGTTGCGCAATTGCTCAATTGCAGGCATTGAACCTATGCACATAGGGTTTTATCTGGCCCATTCTGGGCCCTGACAATTGATAATAAGATTATCATTCCTGATGCAGTCAAGGCAGATATGGAGGTGCGCCAAGTGTCCCTCAAAAGTCTTTGAGTAAATGGTAATGTTGTCCAAGTACACAGTGACAAAATCCCCAATCAATCCATTGAAGACTTGGTTCATGATGTGTTGGAAAGTTTGTGGCGCACCTTTAAGACCAAAAGGCATGAAGGTATATTTGTACTGACCCCACTTGGTTACAAATGCAGTCTTGGGTTGGTCTTTAGGGCAGACCAAAATCTGGTGGAAGCCACTGAATAGATCAGTGTTGGAAAACCACATAGCACCACCAAACAAAGCAAGGATGTCAGATATGCAAGGCAGGGGGTAGTTGTTGCTTATGATCACCTTGTTGAGGGGAATGTAGTTGACACACATTTGATGTTTCCCCTTTTTTTGGGCACAAAAACTAAGTGGAAGAACCACAGTGACTTGCTAGGCTTAATGAGGCCTTGCTTCAGAAGCCTCTGGATTTCAGACTTGACAAAGCTCTCCTTGGAATGGGGCAGTTGATAGAATCTGGAGGATATAGGGAAAACATCTCCAGTTTCAATTTTGTGCTCAAACCCTGATGCCTCAGGGAGGGTATTTGAGTCCTCTACTATATTTGTAGAAAACCTGTCAACCACAGAAGCCAGCTGCACTCTCTGGTCAGGGGACAAACAAGGATTATCATGTATATACCTGGCTATGGGCTCACATAAGAATTCCCCAGTGTGATCTCCAAAATTTGGAGTGTTGAACTACAGAAAACCCCAAAATTAATGTAAGGGATTAAAGAACAGTTTATTTAGTTTGAAACTAATCCACTTTTATAGTGGTTTCATACTGTTAATTGATTTGGTTGAATTTGAAAAATTCACTGTTAACTCTATCACACCAGCAAGCAGGAAATAACCAATGGAAAAATATTTTATCAGATAATATGTTTGGCCATTTAGCTCAAGGTATTTTGGCTTGATCTAACTAAGGTTGGAGGATCAAGTAGGATTAGAGAGATACTGGGTGGCAGACCATCATGTGGCTATACTACCTTGACAAGAAAGGGGAGGACAAGGATCCCAAATGGAAGGTTGGGGATTCACAACCCAAACTCTCAGCAAAATCAAAAGACTCATTAAGAAACCTCTAGTACACACAGCAAATTAGCCAATAACAGTCACAAAAAAACAAGCATGGGTGTTGTGAATATCCATATTAGCCCTGTTCTGTATTCTTGTATGGCAGGATAAAATTTCAATCCCAAATTGAGGGTTATTCCCTTTCCCTTTGTTTCCTAAAATCACAACGGCTCCCTAAAAGGAGTTGGTCTGATTTTTAATTTATACCCTGTGCCACAGCAATCTTCACACCATCTGTGAAGATGGTACTTGATTTATATAGCTAGGAATGTTTTTATGGCTGCAAAAAATATGATAAATTACATTTCAATTCCTCAATGAAAAACCAAGCTCAATTCAAATTATTTATTTGTACGTTTTCTCTGTACTTTGGCACACCCTCCTTACCCACCTCTAAAAGAGCATCCAATTTATTCTTCTTTCCTGGGACTTATAATAAAACTCATATTTATCTCTGAAAATCAACCTCAGTGGCTTAGTAAAAATCCAATCCTACAGTTATCATTTCTATGTTGTGTCCCTTGGTTTCACCTAAGTTAGCGCAAAATAAAAATGGTGCTCACTACAGGGGCTTCAAGCCCCTTGGTCACCTATTTTACTAAAATCTTTGCTGGTCTTTATTCTCCTTCTGCTTATGAGTTGTGCTTGTCTGAAGTTACCAAGCCCACACCAACAGAAGAAGATATTACTGATTTTCTCATCACACCTACCATCCTTAATTTATTAAATAGGACCTTGTCTTGTTACTTATCTTGTGAATGCCCCCAACTTAGAGCTAATAGATTTGTTTGCCCTTGAGATAGCTTGTTAAGGAGCTATTCCTAATCTATGGCTTTGGTTTGGAGCTGCTGATTTCTATGACATGATACTGGTTCTTCATATATCATATTGTTTTCTTTCTTCCTCTGAACATCTGAGTAGACTGTATTATTATTTTTTCAGCCTGCCCTTGCTTGCCACCAGTTAATATTAGGCCTTAACATCCATAACCTCTTGTCCCTATGTTTGTCCATGACTAATGATTAGGAGAAATTCACTGCCAATTAGCAGTGGGTCCACTCCCTGTTCTTCTTCATCTATGATAACTGACAAGATGATATTGTTTACCAGACTTTGGTTACCAATTTCCTTGCCCATAATCACATGCTCATCTTTGAATATATCTATGAACATGTTCAAGAATTCCATCAGCCGCAGAAGCCCTAAAAGAGCAGGTTGAATCCAGCATATCTAACTAACAAGCCAATTTGAATATCTGGTAGATCAGCTAAATGTGCTATTTGAGTACACCTGTGAAAAGATGAAGCTCTTGGCAGAATATTTCCACTGAAAATATCAAAGCTCACAAAGCAATGAATTGATAATAGGTCTTTACCAGTACCACTATCCAAAAACTACAAACCTGTATTGAAGAGCTCTCTAAAGCCCGAAATGAAGCTCCCTCATCACCCCCTGTTCAAGATCTCCCTGAAAGGAGAAAAACTATGGGAGCTAATCTATGAACTTTAGGCTACTATCTTTAGTAAAGCTCCACCAGATGTTTATCCCAAATCAATTTTCAGGTGGTGGCCTGTGGCAATTCTTCTCCTGAGAGGACACAAAGGCGTGCCCTAGATCAAATCCAGAGACTGTCTGGGTTGGTGTGACTGTACTACAGTCACGTTGGGCTGTGGTTTCACAAAGAGGTTGAATTGTGATGAGTTTCATAGGTTGAAATTTAAAGCAATATTATTGGCCTTGGAGAGATTTTCCAGAGTAGTAATGGAGTACCCAGGAATCAATTAGAATGTACTAATTGAGGGCCAAAATTAATAATCTGAACAATTCAGATTATAAGACTAGGTGTCTCAAATACAATTTATTAACTGGGAAGGTTAAATAATTGATACCCTTGAATAGGATTAATGAGGATTTAATCATAGGGCCAAAATAGACTTGACTGTGTCAAGTAAAGACTTGCTATCTTTAAACAAATCTATTAACTGGGAAAGTTAATTTGTATATGCTGGAAATATATTTAATGAGTATTTAATTATATTTTTAATTGCCTTGACTGTGCCAAGAAGTTTGGTTAAGGTTAAACAAAAATAAACCCCCAAATTTTGGTTTAAAAGCGCTGTTTTGACAAATTTATTAGGTTGGAAGTGCTGCCGCGCCACCTAATTGATTTGTAAAGCGCTGAGGCGCCAAACAGTAAATGTTTTAGGTGCTGGGGTGCTATCTAGGAAATTTCCTGTGCACTGTAGTGGTGCCTGGTTCAATTTTCAAAGTGTTTTAATGGGTTTTTAATGCAAAAAACCAGTTAATGAAAAAACAACTAGATGTAGACAATGATTTCTATACATTTAGGGTTAATTAGCTGGTTCCCAGTTGGAACAAGGATAGCTTTAATCAGGAATATATATTCCACAGGGTTTTGGCACCGGAAGTTTAGAATGCTTTGAACCAAAACAATACATTTCCACGTAAGGAATCAGGCAATTCTGGAATGTATTAGGGAACATTCTTATAGGTTAAGAGTGTGAAGATCTTTTTGGTAAAGATCTGGATTAGATGACACCGTTAATTCATAAAGCATGTGATAGTAATCAAGGTGTGATTCCAGAACCGGAGGGGTTTTCCAAATATACCCTTATTGGTATATAATGGAAACATGATAATAATTAATAAATATGCTTATTTGTGACAATGGTTGCTTTCCCCTCAATTATTTTAAGTTTTATTTTTTTGGATTTAAATGAAAGAAGACTACCATGAAATTAAAGAGATAGTCTGCAGCTAAGACTATGGGAAGTGAAAAACGTGGAAGTGATCACCAGATGGCAACAATTTAACACCAAGATTGCTTGCCTGGAATCCAAGCTCATCAAAGCTTACATAAAGGATTCCCTGTCAAACTATAAAAGAGTTAGACTGGGATAATGAAAAATCAAACATGAATTTCCTTGATCCTCTACTGTTGGGGTGATATTCTCAGGGATAATTGTTCTATGATCAGGACAAAGTTGATTATCTAAACACTTCAAAAGGGATTCACCATGCCCTTATCATTATTGCAATTGATAACTAGAGAAAACGTATTTCACAGCAATGCATAGGCTACCAAAGCAGCTTCATCATATAGGGGTTTGTTTGCATGATAATCTTCAGAACAACAATATCCCAGATCTTAGGGTTATTTGCAACACTTTACTCATCTCTCAACCAGGAGTTTTCTATGAGTGGAAATAATAAAGTTCTGTCTCTTCTGATCCTCTTGACTAGCTTCAAAAGCATTTTCACTAGGGAAGTTCTCTGTCACAAAAAGGGATAATATGGTTCAATATAGTCTTTATTAACAGAAGGAAGATCCCCTTAGAAGCCTTCTAATTTATCACTGTTTTGGAGTCCTTTTTATCATCTACTCCTTTATAAATGACTTCTTAACGCTCTAAAAGACCTCTGGTTACTACAAACCAATAAGATGTGTAACCATCAATATGAAGCTCAAGCGCTTAAAAAAAATCCCACCAACAATCAAAAGACTTCCAAAAGACCACCTCAATTTTCCAGCTATCCTCTTCTTATAGTTTTATTTTCCCAACTTTTATTCCTTCAGAATGGCTTTATTCAAAAGCTTAACCTATTGGCTTTTTTCTATAATAAATTAAGCTTACCACTTACTTTATCAAAAGCTTAAAGTATTGATTCACTATTTTTTCCTTATACTTTAAGCTTTTGGCTTCCAACCAATCTTATTCATCAGTAAACATGACACAACTCAACCAATGATTGCAGAGCGCAAAGCTATACCATTTATGAAGTTCCACTGTAATCCAACTAGGAAATACATTTCCACTGCTCAAGCTGCTTTAAGCGTTAACAATTTGTGCACCAAAGTGTTAACCAGTTCCCTGTTCCAGAACCAGTCTTTTCTTCATTCAACTTTAACCAGTTTAAATAGTAGAATACTATTAAATTTTTTCTTCTTGACCTTCTTCAACTTTTTGCACATATATTTACTCTTGTAGTAAAATCCAAGGAACACATCTCACCAAAAACGGCTTTATATCCTGCTCTCATAGAAAAATACTTTTATCTATCCTAGGAACTTAATAATAAACACTCTTACCTGCAATTTCTTTAACATTTCTCTCTGATTTTCTACTGAAATAAAGCCAAGGCAAAATATTCCACCTTCTTCTACCTTTGCAAATTTATTTGGAAAAACATTGGAACATTTCTCCTGATCACTTTGCTCTGCTCTCAACTTTTTCTCTCTGTAAAGTACTCCCCATAACTATTAAGTCACTTCTGAATCCAAAAAAATTATTTCCATCTGAGCTTCTCTACCATGATAGTTTTCATCAATCAACACCTCAGACTCAGGCAATAAGTCTTCAAAAGTGAATCAACTTAGAACAGACCCTCATCAGTGACCTACACTGTAGGTCATCAGCAACAGACATTAATCATGTCTTGCCACTGTTTTTACTCACTCAAGTGGTTAGCTTGAGCTTTCAGGCGCAAATTAACTAACTTCACTTCACAGACACCTCAAAATCATCGAGTTCTTCTACTGTTTCTCTGGACAGCACCCTGATGATGGCTCTGGGTGTATCTATGCTTACCCAGCAGCTTTAAGACCTTCTCAAAGTTAATAAGAAGACATAGAAAGAGAAACCTTACTCTCAGCCTAATTAAAGTTATACAACTACATTCTCACTGCAGTTGGTATTAGGATCTCAGTGCTACCTCAGCACATTCATCTCCAGCTAGCCACAGCTCATCTAACATTCCACAGCACCAGCCAGGGGCCACCCCAGTATCATTCTCATACCTAGACCACTGCTCCCCATTCACAAGAGCCATAAATATCAACAAAACATTAAAATTTTCCTGTCTTAGGGCATCATTCTCTTCTTGGTTAACATCAACCCCGCCTTCAAAACTGCCCAACATATGGATCATCAAAATGGGTTGTGGTCAAACGTGTGAATATTTTGACAAAAGTTAACAAAAGAAATTTAAATCCTTAAGCCCCAGAAACTGGGTCATTTGGTGTTTTTTGACCCTAAAGTCAAAATATGACAGCATAAACCTTTTGGTCAATTCAGATGGCTCAGTTTGATTTTTTTCCTGGTAATTCCAGCATTCCCTCCCAAAAACCAATATGAGCTGGGTTAGAGCTCAGAAATACCCCAGTAGTTTAATAAATTCAGGAGTATATAAAAATCTCAGCTTTCAGTTTTTGGCCAAAAATTCTCCATAAAAATGATAAATTTTCTCTCCTATATGCCTGTATAGTTTCTCGTAAGTTGTAGTGTCAATTATGTGGTGTCTACAGCCTCTGCGCTACTTGCTGCAACCCCCAAGCCCAAAAAGAGAAAATGATTGAATCAATTTTCAAAACTATTTATTTGCAAAATCCAGACTCATTTATTTGAATTGCTGACTTCTTTATTTCTGCCTTAGTTTTTCAAGGTTATCTTTCCCCAATGCCTTACCTGGAGCTTACTGTTTGCAAATTTTGTTGCTGAGAATTTTGTTATTGTTGATTGTTTTCAGCATCTTGATTTTATCCCCATTTATCAACGCTTTGGAAATTCAGCAAGACTCCACCATCACTCTAGCCCCTTTCCAGTCAATTCCTCTTATATAGCTGCCTTGACTTAGTCTAATTCCTTTTAGGCTTGTTTTATAAAAATCCTAAACTATTCTGTGCTCTCATCTTTCCTATAAAAAATAAGCTTATAAACTTACTCTATACAAAACCAAGACTTTTCCTGTTGTTTCTGAATATATCAATTAAGCTTTGGTGTCACAAATGACAAACTCCTACTGATCTTACTCATAGGAAAACCTCAACTACAGGATTCAAACCCCAATACCCTGCAGGCTGGCAGTCTGCAGATTTTTGGGCTCAAACCAGAGCAGGATTCAACTTTGGAGAATCTCCTTAGGCTTGATGAGCAGAAATCACTTACATTGAGGCCTCCCATGCCAAGGGTTCCTGTTAACCCAACCAATGAGAGCACGGGCCAAGCCAAGGATCCTGAAATGACTTGGGCCACCATGGAAGGGGAAGCAAAGAAACTTCCCACAGAATGCAGGCCACCCAAAGATGACAAATCCCACAACCTGAAGGGGGAATTCAAGCCTTCTCAATTTGAACCAGCCAATGAAACAACTCCCACTATGGATACTGCCAAGGGCTGCAAAACCCTGGTAGACAGTAGCACCAGGCCCAAAGGAATTTGTAAAAGTTTCTCCATGGCAGATGGGTATACTTATACCCTGGGACACCAGGAAGTTACCCATTGCCATTCTTGCAATAAAGTGACATGAACCTTTGTTTCAAACAAGGTTATTCCAAATTTGATATTAGTTCTATTTCATTTACAGTCTACCTCCTGCGGTTCCACACCTCACACCCATCAACCCCAAGAAACTGCAAACCAGCTGGCTGAACTATATTGCTCACTAGGTGTGACAGAAATAGCAGGATAGTATGAAGCTGTTTCTAAGTGATGGGGAATTACCACCCAAATCCACATAGAATTAATGATTAACCACCAATGCAGCTTCAAATACCATTTTGTAAAATTCCCAAATGAAATACTAGGATTAAGTAAAATAATTAATCCCAACCAAAGTAGTCCAAGATGAATAGCCTGTGAAAGCATCAGAGTTTCTTCAGAATAAAATTCAGGACATTGTGATGCAACACAATTTTCAGGTTCTAAGACAGGGGGAATCACTCTTAATTGGCAGGCATTGAATTAACATTGGGAGGTGCCAACAATAAAGTTCCAACTGCAGGGCCCCATCTTCCAGTAATGATTCAGCTGAGGATCAGATTGTAGGGAATGTAGAGCAACAATCCAACTACAGGATGCATTTTTGAAAAAGTAAATTAGACCAAGAGATATTTGATCTTTATTGAGTAAAATTTTGGGAGGACTCAACTCTTAGAGTTGAAACAGTAAAAATTATTCAATTTAAATCAAAATCAACTAAGCAATACCACCTGGATCATGTGGTCCTATTCCTTCCACATTGTCAAGTAAGTATCTAGTCCAGGCTGCAAAGAACCCTTGGGTGACCAATTTCTGATAACCATGCTGATTAATAAGCTCATATTGAGTGACCCTTAAATTACGTCAATTTATCAACATCAGCTTGCAAGGAGGAATTGGTTTCAGCTGACATACCAGAGCAGCTGTAACCCATTTCTAATTGACTGTTTAGTTTAAATCTGTTGATTCAGTCAATTTCAGTGAGGATTTCCTGGTTTTTTGAGTCTTCTTACTTGGTCAGATAATTCCTGTCATGATGGAGCCTACTGTGACACTAGGAGCTCCCTTTGGCCTGGTGCTTTTCACAGAATACCCACCAAACACGGCATGTTCTGAAATCCTGCTAGAGGAAATCTTAATACACAATCTGGAAGCTAGAACTAGAGAGATAGAGACCATTTACAGAGACAGGATAAAAATCACCTGGACTCCTCTGCTATTCTGCAACAATTATAACTACCTGTCTGCCTATTTAGTTCCAATGACACCACCCCTCACCCTGCGGCCCAACTGCCCACAGGAATCTGTTACAAACAATGAATCCACATCCACTCAGATATTTGGGGTGATGTATGTCACCCTCATTGGCCTGATTGATTCAATGGTACCCACAAACAGACCCTGGGCCCTACTGGGAAAATCAATATCTTATATTGTAAAGTTAGCGCCAATCTTGTGATGGGCCCTGCCTTTAGGACCCGCAGGCCGCCTGCCCGCCAGTTCCCTGGACCCCCCACAGGCTGGTTCCCTGACATTTGGGTTATTCCATCAACAAAAAACATCAGTAGAATAAGTTTTAAGCTTAACTAATAAAAACAAAGTTCATCATCTTCAAAAACCTGAAGTGCTTTGCTTTGCTTCATAGGCCTGCCAAAACTCAAACAGTAATCAAACTATCACCAAGAAAAAAGACAATGATTTTTGACTTGCATCCTAAACAAGTTCCCTTTTTCTTTAACTTTATTCTTTATTCAACCTCCACTGTTTTCCATAGGAAATTACTAAGAGGATTGTTTCTGTGTATTTCTTCAACATTTTCTTCAATTTTGCCTCCACAGCAAAATTGAGTCAAAATGTTTCTCTGAACTAATCTATTGTTGTTATGAACCAATGATAGTTCAGTATTTGATCATGGAAGACAACAGTCCAATAGAAAAAAGATAATAAGAATAAGATGTGTTTTATTGAGTATTATTGTAATTAATATACCATATCAAGAAGCCACAAGTTCACAGGAGATGACACTGTGGCAGGTTTGATATAAGGTTTAGATTGTGGAATAACTTGTGCAGGAATCAGCATATTAAATTGACAGCTCTCCTAATTAGAGATAGTTCCTGCAATTTAGCATTGTCATCAGAGTAACCCATGCTGTTAGACATGTCATGGGGTATTTATTTGAGTGCCCCCTGTGTATTGTAAGATACTTGGTGGACAAGGATAAAATCTCAGTTGTAACACCACCCCTTATCCCCTTCTTGTTGTCAGGCACCAGGATTGGAACCTGTGAAAGGTCTGAGAAGGTACACATAAAAAGTTTATGTGTGAGGGTGGCACAGCAGGGTTGCAAACAATCACAGTGGAGGGTCTTGGTGTTTCCTTGGATGTCTTTGATCTGGTAGGTGTGGTTGTTGTAGAAAGCAGCTATCTTGAAGGGCCCAATGTGGTTGGGTTTGTGCTTTACAAAGTTGGAATTAAGGGCGTAGACAGGAACATCCATGACATATCTTGCCTCAAGGTTTTTGGTTGCCCCTTGATCTTTTCTTGATCTATTTTTCAAGCTTTGGTGCAACATTAGCTTAGATAGGAAGTAGTTACAAAGAGAGGTTTCCTGGGGACAGTGGACCATAATTTTCCTTGGTCTAACCCTGCTAGTCCATCAGGAGTACCAAAGGCCAGGGCACTTGGGCTGAACTATTTACCACAACTGATTCTAGCTTGCAAGATAAGCAGAGAAGTGGGGAGATAATTGGTCCAGGCAGTATTTGGGTGCTCCTGAGAGAGTTTGGCAATTATTTGCACCAGGGAGCCATTATGATGTTCTACGTGTCTATTGACCTGGGGGTAATATGGTGTTATGACCACTTTTTGAAGGAAGTTTTTGACACAGTATGCTTTCATAACACTACCTACAAGTTTAGGCCCCCATTGGTGATGAGGTGCTTGGGGTGACCAAAGCGTGCCACAATCTCTTTGCCAATAAACTGAGTGATGGTGGTGACAGTGTGGTTAGTAATTTACATGTCACTGGCCAACAGTAAAGTAGTTAATAGCCATGATGATGTACTTCTTGCCCAATCTGTCTTCAGGAAGGGGCCCTAAAATGTCAAGAGATCACTGCTTGAAGGGTTTCATGGCTTTGATTGACAAGACTTACTTAAGTGATGCAGGTTTGGATGTGTTATTCTCACACAAACTGCACGTCTTGAGGAGGTCCAAGATGTCCTGGCGCATGCAGGCCCACCAAACCTTATGCTTCATGATTTTTAAGAGCTTACGTCCTCTAATATGACCTAAGATGCAGTGGTAGTGCATTATTGTGTCTTCTCATTGTGTGATGTGGATGTAAGGCGTCTTTTCATATGTCTCTGCCTGGCAACAGAAGTTGCCAGCATCAGTGGTGAACTGGCTTTCCTTGTCTTTAAGTTCAGAAATGGTCTTGGAGTTGAGGCCTTTGTAACAGATGGCCTTGGAGCGCAGGTAAAGCATGGGCCAGTCTGGGTCTAACCTGACATCCCCTGTGATGGACGCTACATACATCCTGGAGAGAGCGCGATCTATGAAAAAGCTTCTTCCCAGGTTTGTATTCAATGTGTAGCCAATACAGGGACAGAAACTTGACCTATCCTGTCTGGCGCCTTGTCAAGTGTGACTGAGTATCAAAGTACTGAAGGGATTTATGGTCCATTAGGACTTGGGAGGAAATATGGCTCCTTCCAGATAACAGTGCCATTTCTTGACACAATGCAAATTGCTGCTAGCTCCTTATTGTTTATGAGGTATTGTTGCTCTGAGTTGGTAAGCTTTCTGGATTTGTAGGCCATGGAAAGGAAGGCACCCACATTGTTCTCCACTCTTGATACACCTCTTATGGCCCTGTCAGAGGTGTCAGTCTTGAGTTCTTTTTGGCAATTCCAATTGAGGAATTGCAATAAAGGTGCAGTTGTAAGACTTTGTTTAAAAATTCTTGAAGGCCTGGTCTCTGGCAGGAGTCCAATGGAAGAGCTGCTTGGTGTTTAGAAGCTTGGTGAGAGGTGAATTTAGTTCTCTTCAGTTGGAGATGACCTTCTGCACATATGCAACCATGCCCAAGAACATGCACACCTGACCCATATTGGTGGGGGTGGCATGCTGGTGATTGCCTTTATTTTGGCAGGATTGGGCTTTATCCCTTAAGTACATATGGTGTGCCCCAGGAACAAAAGCTCTGACAAAAAGAATTCATATTTATAAGACTTGGCCTTTAACTGATGTTTACAGAGGGTATTTTGTACAGAGCCAAGATGTTGGAGATGTGTTGTTTGGTCTTGACTGCAGACAATAATGTCATCAAGATACACTATAACAAATTTTCCAATCAGATCTTCAAAGGCTTTATTCATCAACGTGGCAAAGGTAGAGGGAATATTAGTCATTCTAAAGTTCATGACACAACACTCAAATAACTTATAGCGCATACAAAATGCAATTTTTCCTTGTCCCCTGGCGCAATGCAGACCTGATTATACCCTGTGGCAAGATCAATCTTACTGAAGACCTTTGCACCTGCAAGCGTGTCAAACAGGTTGTCAATCAGCAGCAGGGGGTACTTCTTTTTGACCTTCACCTTGTTTAAGGTTCATTAATCAGTTACCAGACAAAGGTACCTGTTCTTCTTTGCTACAAATAAGACCAAAACTCCATATGGTGAGAGAGAGGGTCAAATGAACCCCTTATCAAGCGTGTCTACAAGGTGTTGACAGAGAGTCTTGTCTTCCTTGAGCGTCAAGAAATAGTGTCATGAATGACATTTTAATACTTTTATTGAATACCCAAGAGTTGACCCCCAGTCCTCTGAAGGAAGATTAGCCCCCCAGGATGGCCCAGGACCCGCCAAACTGTTAAGTCATGGACTCAAATTGTTAAATTACCCCGCAACCTGCCGGCTTAATAATGAGGATTTCCTGAATGATTGCCAGATTGCTGTCAAACCTGTGCCACTGAGGGCCCATACCTACACAGGAGACTTGGCCTGCCTAAATTAGGTTGGGAAAAGACCTACTACTAGCCCTGTCAAAAAGTACCAGCTGTTGCCAGTCTCCAGTCCAGAAATAGTATTGCAATTGGCCGGCTCAGGTGACATGGTGAACAACAGCAGCAAAACAAAGCATTGTCACTTCTGTTAGCCAGAGCAAACACAACCAGGACCTGATGCTCTAAAGACCCTAAGCCAAGATCCATGTCCTGTTGGCAAACCACCCATGGACTTGAAGCCTGCAAAAAGCAAAGAAGCAAAATCACATGGTATAAGAACGCTGGCAATGTGGTGATGACCATATTGTCATTTTTGATAATAAAGTTTATGAACCTTTGATTCAAACAAATTCTAATATATCTAGTCTTAGTGATCTTTCATCTCAACTCTGGCCAAGTAGATAATCAGGCGTCTGCTCCTTCTAGATATCAACCTTCCAACTTGCCTCAGGCACTATACCATCCCCCTGGATCCCCCTTTGGATCTGTGCACTTTACTGAATACCCACCCAACCTGGCCTACTTGGAGTACAACTTGGAAATCATTCTCATTGCAAATCCCTTGGCAAAGACTAGAGAAACTAAATACATAGTACACAAAGGAAAGAGAATTAAGATGCAGCCCTTATTGTTTAAAGACAAGTACAATTATCTGCCAGCATACTTTTTCCTCATAACTCTGCCTTAACCCCAAGTCTGGACCGCTCAATAGAACCCTCCACTGCTGCTGAAACCACATCCACTCAAATTTTTGGAGTACTCTACATTACTTTGAAAAGATTGGTGGATTCCATGGTCCCTAACTCCAGACCCTGGTCCTTACTTGGGCAATTGGTATATTACATTATCAAGTTAGTACCCATTCTATGGTGGGCTTTACCTGCTGGCTTGGCTGCACCCCGTCCTGAGCCGCCTAATGCCTCCACCTATGCCTGGCTTCCTGACAAATAGAGAGGTTGTGCCTTGGGCAGCAACCCTTGTAACTGGACAGCATGTTATATCTCTCTTGGAGGGGTTATTTGGTCTAGTTTTTTGCTAAAGATGTCCTTGTGTTCCTCAAGAAGTGATACTGATGCTGGTGGAGGCACTGTGATTAAGGGAGAGGTGTAGTGGGCTCAGGAAGGATGACCTAGACTGAGAAATATTTAAAGTCAATTTTCCCCTTTGAAATCATAGGTGCTTGTCTCTGTGAGTCTTAAAAACATAGTGTTACAAAGTAGCTTGTTCATTTTAACAGGGTAGATTTGAAAACCTACCCTGTTCCTGTTGAGTGTAATCACAGAGGTTTCCCAGTCAATATAGGGTCAATTATTTTAGAGCCAGTCAAGGCCAGCAATAACATTGTGGTTGATTCTGGCCATTATTGACCCAGAGAGCTTAACCTGGATGTTCCCCATTCTTAGAGAGAAGGGTATTGTCTTGTGAGTGATAGTTACTCTGCGGGAGTTGGCCACACACACTGCCTTAAAGCAACTAGTAACCCGGTTTAATTGGTGAGAGCCCTCAAATTCCTGGTTGACCATGGTATGATTGGCCCCAGCATCTACCAAAATTATGTGGGTGTTCCCACAGAAACAAAAGGGGTAGGCCAAGGGGGAGATTTTATTTGATAAATGACTGGCTTAGAGGACAGAGCCGTCACTGTGCACTTGGAATACATCTAGGGTCTCTGCTTTGTGCATGTTGTAGTTGCAGGGATTTTTGGCAAGGAGAGATTGAGAGTGTGGGTCAAGCAGGGTTGTAGAACCTCTTGTATCTACAACCCCCAGGCTTTTCCCAAGTCCTCAATCTGGGCTAGTTAGAGCTCCCCCCTCATGAGGGTGCTTGGTCCCATTTTCCTGTTGACAAGGTTGGTGGCAGCTTACTTGGTTGTTGACACCGCCTGGTGCAGGAAAAGGTTGGGGGTGCATCATTGAATCTACAGAACCCTATTGAAGCCTGGTTGTTAGCTTCCGTAATGACCTTATAGCAGTCATTGATGGAGGTGCAGCGCCCTACAGGCACCCATTTACAGATATGGAGTTTGAACCCATTGATGATGAGGGTGAGTAGCATTGTATTTCCGTCAGTGATGGCTTCTGGGGCAGCATCAAGTTCTTGCTGCCAGGCAGTAAGGTACTCAGAGACGCTTCTTGTCTGTTTGATAGAAAGTAGAGGTGTCCCCACTATAATGGATGAAAAGGTTTCACTCTATATAGGACTTGGTGGCGTCTCTAAAGGTTGCTCAAGTAACTTTGTGTTTCTTGGCTGGCCCAGTTGGTGAACCATACCACAGCAGGCCCAGTGAGGTGCCTAGATGTGGTAGCAACCTACATGGGCTCTGGTACTTGGCAAATATGAAGACAGGTTTCTGTGGAGTGTAGCTAACTTACAATGTTGGCCCCCTCCACACCACCCGCAAAGGGTTCCGGTTGTAGGTTCAGCATGCGTTAGGATAAGTCTGACTGGGTCAGGATGACGCTAATGTCACAATGTCCTAGGCAGAGTAAGTCGTAGATGCTGGTGAGCACTAACTGATCCTGATATATAATGTCTCCCTTGAGGATGTCCCCATCAGGGATGGGGAGGAAGGTTTCTTGGTGTGGTTAGCTGTACAGCCAGCATCCTGTCTGTTCTTGGGAGAATTTTCTAATAGGTAGGTTGTTAATCAAACCTAATTCTGCTACCACTGTTGCAACTGAACAAATGATAGTTCAGTATTTGATTAGGGAAGACAAAAGTCTAATAGAAAGAAATAGAATAAGAATAAGATGTAGTTTATTAAGGAGTATTGTAATTAATGTACCGTATCAAGAAGCCACAAGTTTACAGGAGGTGGCAAGGTGGCAGGTTTGATATAAGATTTGGGTTTCAGAGTAATTTGCACAGGGATCAGCATATAAAATCAGCATCTCTCCTAATTAGGAGATAGTGCCCAAAATTCATCATTGTCATCAGAGTAATCCATGCTGTTAGACATGTCATGGGGTATCTCTTTGAGTGCCCCCTGTGTATTGTAAGATACATTGGCAGACAAGGATAAAATCTCAGTTGCAATACTACCTTTTGCTTTTCAAGCAACTTACTTTAAAGAAATGTTGAAGCACCCTCTTCAACATTTCCTTAAATCATTTCAAACATATTATAATGCCCTAGTGTATTTATTAAGAATATTTCTGGGCCCATCAGTTTCTTCTGCCTATGCATTCAGAGTCAGGAATTCTTTAATGCCCCACCACTGTCCTTACTTACCCCAAGTGGTCAATTTGGGCTTTCAGGTGCAAAATAACCAACTTCAATTCTTAGATACCTCAAAATCATTAAGTTCAGCATATGATTCTCTAGGCAGCTATCTTAATGATAATTCTAGGATGTCAATGCTTGCAAAGTAGCAGTAAGACTTTCTTAAAGATATCTATAATCATAGACAGAAAAAATTTCATCCCTCCTGGGTGAAATTTACCCAGCTGTATTCTCACCACAGCTAGTATAAGAATTTCAATGCCACCTAGACGTATTCATACCAGGGGACCTCTTTATCTTTTCAAAGCACTAATAAGGGTCTGTCTTTCTAACACCCCAAGGCATAAAGAACCAACACCAACCACCAAGACTGAGAAAATCAACAACCAATTACCTCTATTGGGCAACTAATATTCATTTATCTAATCCTAGTCCTTTCCTACAACACAGTTCACAATGTTTTTTGTCATAGTAAGGCTTAACTAATGTCTTTCTAAAAAATTAAAAGTGGGAACATGTAGTATTTTACTGTTAAAAATTGTGTACAATATAAAGTTAATGAACCAAGGCATAAATTTAAGGATTACATAGGATGATCTGCTGATTTCTGGACCAAATTTAAATAGTTGGTGGAATTAAGTGGTTTATTATTTAGTTCCTTTCAAATTTTATTAATAAATTTTGTAAAAAAATTTCTTGAGCATCGGGCTCATAAATTAGGTTATTTCCAAATATGTAGACTAATAAATGGGTCATTATTTGTTAGATTAAGCCAAGGCGCCAGCTTAAGCATTTTAAAGACTTTTAACTTCTTTGGTATCATTTAAGTTGTAAACTTATGTTTTTTGAACATTAATATAATGCTTAGTTTACTGAAGAAAAGTTTAAGAGTGTAAAATATACAAATAATAAAAATAAATCTTATTTCTATTAACTGTATTTTTGCTAAAAACCCTTTTTTCTATTTTAATAAGCCAAGAATCAAATATATGAGTTGCATGGGAGAGTAATAGAAGCCCCAAAGCCATAATTGCTATTACCCTATCTTTGGCTCATATAATTAATTTCTTAGTTATTTTTAGAAAAAAGTTGTTGTATTTAAAAGACTATTTACCCTATGTGAAATATAAGTTTTTGTTATGCGTCCAACTTCATGAACATGTCCTACTAATCCTTTAGTAGTATCAGCTCTCTTTGTTTCTCTGTCATCTGTGCAGAACTTTGCACAATAACTTATTTTAGAGTACTCCTTAACATCCTCAAATGTCAAAGGTGAAACATACAGCTCACCATCTTTCATGAAATATTAAAGATTAACATAAAATGCTTTGACTTCAAGCCAGCTTTTTTTAGGCCTAGATTTTCTATCATAGATGTAAAAAAGGTTTTTTGGGAAACATCTGAATTATTTACAAGTGACTCATATAAACCCTTTCTTTCTTTCTCTCTCTCAAAAACCATTTTGAGATCATTTTTTATTTTTTATGACATCTAATTTTCCTTTTGTTTAAATATTTTAGATAATACACCAAAATGACCATCAACAATACTTTTGCCATGACACTCAACAAATCTATTAAACTTAATTGTTCCTTTTATGATTTTAGGTACCTCTTTAAAAAGATTATATAAGAATTCATAAGATCTGAAGTGATTACCATTATCAATCCAAACTTTAATATTTTTAATATTCTAAAATTTATTATTTTTAAGCAGGCTTATCAAACACTGACCTGAAAACAAAGAGTCATGAGATAAAATTTCAGATAAAAAGTCATGATACTCATATTTAATTTTCTCATTTTCTTTAAAAGCAATTGCAAATCCTAATAAAGAAATAGGTATTTTCTCATAAAAACAATTATTTGTCTCTATAGGACCCCCACCTATTTTAAAGTTTTCTTTATAGTCTATTACTATAACACATGAATTATTATCAAGATTATTTATATCACTAATATATTCTTTATTTTGATGCTTATAAAACTTTTCATGTAGGTCAATAGATTCCAAATTTTCTTTAATAGATTTATGCAATGGCAACTTCTTTATACTCAAATCCTTTTTCTTCATTTCTAATGATTTTTTTAAGTTGCAAATGTTACACATATCAGTTTTTTTGCTTTTAATTATATTATTAGGAATAAGCTTATAGAAAGTGGAAAGTGAAATAGAAATATTGTTTTTTATTTTCATATCTTCATAAATTTCTTTTTTGTTTTCAATAAGGAGTATTTTATTTTAGTTGAGTATTCACTCAATTCTTTTTGTAATTCTTCATAAATCAATCCAGGGGATTTTTCAGTGAATTGGCTGGTTGGAAATGAATTTTTTAATATGTGTTTTAAAATATTTTTTATGTTTTCTTTCTTTACTGAATCATTTTTCCTTTTTTATTTTTTGAATTTAATGATGCTTTTTTAGCATTTTTTATTTTTTTAGAATATGAATACTCATTTTTTGTCATTTAAATCCACAATCCCAAAGCTCTTTCAGACTGCAGCTTGATGTAACCAATGCTCTTAGGGAAGGAAGATGCTTGGCAGGGGACTCTGACATCAATTCCTTTAGGTTGTTAAGGAAATCATCTGTCTTAGAATTTTGTATGACAGGTAAAAAGATACTTTTTCCAAACTCTGTTTTTAATAAGAAATGCTCAACAAAGCTGTTAAGATCTCTGCCAGCAGTAAAAAGGAATGCTTGTTTAAGCATAGAGATTCTTTCTCTCTTAGTATAAGCCCCCAGTGAGAAGAAGGGTGTCATCTGAGGTGCAAACCTGATAGGTTCCATAATGATAGTGGTTGGGTTCCTTGGCTTAGTTCAGGCAGTTCTTGCTTGGAAATAGATATGCAGTTATCAGAGAGGAGTAAAGGTGTGGATTGTAAAGTAAATTTCTGTAAAGTTGAGATGTTTAAATACCATGTTAGCTGAGCTTTTGCACTACAGGCATAAATCCCCAACTGACCCCCAACTGATCTCCTTAATTTATTAATATCACCCCTGAAGTCTGATAACATTGTTTATTTACCCATTTTTATATTCTGGTTAACTGTTGATATCTCAACAAATAGTGCTTCAATCTTGCTCAAACTAGTATCATTAGAAAGCCCTTAATCTCAGCTTTCGGAATTGTGCTTTAACTTTATATTTCAATACCAATTTAGTATCTTGAAGTGGCTTTGAATGTAAGCTTATAAAATTATTATTTGAAATAAAATATGCTAATTAACTCTTAAAGTATGATATTTTAATCAGTAAACTAAATTTAAAGTATAAATTATTATTTAGCTTACTTCTAGTAACCAACTCAAAAACCTTTTGTTTAAATAAACTTAAGTTTATTATAACTTTTAACAGTTCTTAAAAAATGAACTTTATATATCTTAAATCTATCAAAACAAAAATGTTATTTTTAATCACATATAAATATTTGCTTGTAATTAAAGTTGTGTCTTATTTTTATAGATACAATGACTAAGATAATTTTCCATTTAGTTTAAATAAATTTCAACCTTTATAAAATTTAATTAAATAAAGCAAGATTTTGATACATTCTTTTTTATGTTTGAATTTTTTATATATATTATCTCTAGTATACAGTATAAAAATATAATTTTATTAAATAGTTGTATAAAGCTATTTTATTAATATTAAACACTTAAGAATTTGAAAAGAAAAACTTTTACTCTCTTATAAGTTCTTATTATATATTTTCTATAAAATCTAACTTAAGAATAAATTACTTATGCTAAATGAGATCACTGAAATTTCAATAAAAGTTTAGTTTTAATTTTATTTTTAGTTTTTTTAACTTTTTACTAGATTTTTTATAAAACAAATCCAAATTTTTTTAATATTTATTTATTAAATATGCAAAAAAAGCTGTCTGCCCTCTTTTAAAAAGAGGGATTCAAAAATTATTATATTTTAAATTAAATATTTTTAAAAAAGCTAAGATTTTAGGCAACAATTTAATTTCCAACAAAAAGCATTGTATCAGTTTTTATTGTATTTTTATGTTTTTCTTTTTAGAATGATGTCATTTTTTACTAATCAGCTTTCAAGAAATAATGGTATATGAAATAAGATTGTTACTAGCTTTTAATACAGTTTAATTTAGCTGTAAGTAGAAAATGATTAATTTAATATAGTTTTTTATATTATAAGGATTAAATAATATTTATTTTGATAAAATTGGTATAATTATTTAAATTTATTGATAAGAAAATTAAAACAAAATTTTAAAGTGTTAAGTAGCACAGTTAATAGGAAACAGATTAATCTAACAAATAATGACCCAAATATAGTTTATTTTTATATAATTGTGAGTAGCATGGTTATATTTATTCTATGACTAATTTTTACATATTTGAAATTATTTTTTAGATTTTTATTGGTGATTGCATATTTTTAATAGTAGGCTGTATAGATTCATAATCATTTTTGGTCATTTATAAATAATATCAGAAATTTGGGTTTACAAATGTATACCATATGTTTTTTATTATTAAATTCAAAAAATTCAAGATTTCATTTAATCTATTTATTATTAATCTAAAGAGTGTATAAATCAAAGGGCTATGAAATCAGTTTCAGAAATACTGTATATGTGTACCCTTGATAAAACCAAGCAATTCTTTTCTTGTATAATTTTTTTATTTACAACTCAAAAAGCACTGAAATCCGATAATTTGTCGGAAATAATCTTGTAAGAAATGAGGTGGGTGTCGCTAATTGGGATGCAAATTGACTTCTTCGGAGATGAAGCTTGCTGGAAATCAGTAAATAATATTTGTCTTAAATTCTACTATAAATGTTTACACTTGTCGTGACTCCTTTACTAGGGGAAGCGTTTTGATTGATTCAATAGTGATTATTTACAATTCCGGATTTAAGCATCACGTGACTACCAAATTAATGTAGCCAGTAGCTTCGAGATACTCTTCAATGAAGAGGTTAATCTATCTTTGAATAAAGAAAGCGCCACTGGTATTGAGCCAAATTAACTGTGGATTAAACGTTCTGCTGGGAGAAGCCATTTACAACTACAAATAGAAGCTCCAAAGATTGTTTCCCGTAGCGTCCAGTGAGCGTATCACAATGAAGGGTTTGAAGCTACAATTAGCAGGTTTAGGAATCATGGGGATGCTACAAGCCTTCGACCAAACGGTGATTTCAGTAAAGCCATCGAGTTGTTACAATGTCTTTAAAGCAAATAAACACGTTGTCCTTGCCGCAGGCTTTGAACGAGCAATTGAAACTTTGAACCCAAGAGTGCAGGTTGTAATTACGAAGAAGGAAGAATTTGCACCAAAGTCGTGTGTCAAATTCCACTGCCTGGGATGCTCCAGCCCCAATCAAGTCAAACAGCTTGCCTGGGCGGCCTGGGAAAGCAGCAAAGAAAACAGATGCAGCATCAATCACGCCACTTTCGAGGGAGGTTGCCGCTGCATCCTTGGATTCAAGCAGGGGTCTCAGTGTGGAAAGTTGGGGTCATATTTCAGTACCATTGAACCTTTTTAACAAACGTGTATCTATCTATGATTTACTTATCCTATTGTAAACCATGTGCTTTGATTGTCCAAGGACAAGCGTAAAGTTGAACTGTGTCTATCAATTAAATATATTTAACATGTACTTCAAGATACAATCAAAAGTTCTCGCAATACAATGTACTTATGAATCTAATAGTTAATAAAAATATCAGTTACAATTTCCTCGTACCAGAGAATTCAATCTCCAATAGAGACAGGTGATGTATCCCAGGTAGGGTTGTGGTGGATATGAAACGATGGCTTTTTTAATAAAGCAGCCAATCATATCAGATCAGGTTCCAATTCCAGAAAAATCAGAACCAGCAATCTTCCAGAAATGTAGTCTTACTTTTGCCACTGGATGCAAATCTATTTCAGACCTTACACTCTTCATTATTGGTTAAAATGAGCTTGGTTGGACCTTAGTTTTTTAAACCAAATGAAGCATATAAAGTTTCGAATTAAATGATTGTTTTAAGATTTAATTTTTATTGGTTTATCATTATTATTATTTATCTCGCCCCCTTGGTTTCCCCCTGATGTTTTCTACTGGATGCCAGGTTGGTGGCCCTGGGTTCTGGAGGAAGAGAACTGTGGTGCTCAGGGGTTTTGGGGTGGTAGGTGGTGTAGCAAGGCAGCAATTGAGAAGACACAATATGACTCTTATCTTCTTATTCATCATAGCCTCTTGTTCTGAGCTCTACAAGTACTTTAATATTTGTAGGTCAATTGATATATAATATGCTGTGGTATAACTGGCAATTACCTTGTCGTGAATACCGCTATTCACCATGTTTTGATTTTGCCTTTGGTGGGCCATTTCAAAGACAAATCTCTTGCTTTCACTTTTGCCTCTCAAAATGAGTTGATGACTGAATCAGGAAATACAATTGTTTGGTTTCTTGAATCTGCGCATCTCACTTGCCCCACTCATGCTTGTGGCAAGTGATCCTACCGTCCTGGTAGTGCTTTGTTAGTACTCCTAACCACTATATATCCCATTTCATATTCATCAATAAAATCTTAGTTCTATTCACATTTTTGTTCTTGTGTCTTCAGTACTTCTGTGCCTCTCTCTAGCCACAACTAGTAGAGATTAATTGTCCAGGGCCGCAAGGTAAACACATAGCCTTACCTGTTATCTAACCAAGTCTTAGTACAAATCCAATCCTAAGGTTAGGATTTCCTGTTGTGTGTCTGTGCCACGCCTCAGAACACAACAAAAAAGGTGCTCACTACAGGGGCTGTAAGCCCCTTGGTTATCCCTTTTGCATCCACATTTTCAGGTCCTTTGCCTCTGCCTATACAAGAGCCAAATTCACCTGAAATTACTAGCTCTTCTATTGAGGAAGATATTACCAACCCATCTATTACCCCCACTATACTGAGCCTCAGGAATGGTCCCTGCCTAGTTGCTTACCCCATGGGTACCCCTGACTTAGAACAAGTCATGGTGGTAGCCCTTGGGATAGCCCATGAAGGAGCCACCCCTTGCCTTCAGCTGCAGTTCAGTCAAGTGGAATACTATGAATTGATTGTGGCTCCTCAAATTCCACAGCATCTTCTCTCAGCAACTGGCTCTGCTGAGCACTTACTATTGTCCTTTGTGCAGCCTGCCTTGGCCCACCATCAAATGGTGTTAGGGCTCCACGTCCAAGAAATCTTGTCTCTACAAGCAGCAGTTACTCATCACTGGGACCAGTTTGCTGCCTACCAACAGTGGATCCATTCCCTGTTTTCCTTGGTATCTGACAATCAGTGCAACTCTGTTACCTACCAGACCCGTTTGGTTAATTCTATCAAAAAAATGCGCCAGTCCATCCCCAAATATGTGAGAGAGCGTCTACACAAGTTTCACCAGCTAGAACAACCCTGGCAAACTCAAGTAGATTCCACTTTAAATGCTTATCTCACTGACTTCAAACAACTTGTGCAACAGTCAATGCATTCCGTTGAGCAACTACGGCAGGTAGCAGACTTTGCTGCTAACAGCCTTAATGAACTCAGTACGGCGTTTGATCAAGAAAGAGCTGCTGCTGCTGCTATAACCAAGCTTCAGGGTCAAGTGAATGAATTAGCTATGCCCAAGCCAGATGTTCCGCCCTCTCCCCCTTCTGATGACTTGGCAGATTGAGAACAGAGAATATGGGATGCTATTTGAGAGCTATGTACAACTACTCACAGTCAAGGACGTCCTGCTGAGGCTCCTTGACCTGACCCCCAAGTGCTTGAGTTGACTGCTCAAGTTAAAGAGCTATAGCAAGAAATTGCCGCCCTACGTGGAATGATGGCAACTGCTGCTAGTCCAGTTGGGGTTGTCAACAAAGATGGTTGCTGCCCTGGCTTACCAGGAGCCCCTCAAATCCAATGTGCTAGGGAGCTAATTGCTCTAGCTAACAAGGTGGATCAATTGAAGCGGGACCATACTGAACTGGATAGAGACGTACAAGAGATGAATGACGTAATCAACTCTGTAAATGATAGGTTTGCCCCTTGCCTCTCAGTGGGGCCATCTCTTACTTCTTGACTGCCTGAGCTCTCCACAGTAGTGACCACCCAAGGTCAATGCTTAGATGCTACTGCACAACAGACCACTCAAGCTGTCAATAAGGGTGCCTGCACTGTTGAACCCTGACTACCCTTGAAGAAATTATTTGTCAGCTATGGGCTAGGCAGCCCCCCTCTGAATCCAAGGCAGAGTTTTCCCTGCGTATAAACATACTTGATAGCAATAATGGTGGTCCAACTCCCAAAGCACACTTCAAGCCTACCTTTAAGCAAGTCTTTGACCCCAGAACCTCGACCATTGCAGCTTTCCTGACTATCTACAAAACTTCCATTAGACAAGCATCAGACAAAGTTAAGAAAGAACATATTCTGACCTGTTTACATCTGACTTGTCAGGAGGTGGTGGTGCCTGAACTACCCACCATTGAGACGTGGGAAGATATGAAGCAGCTTCTGATTGACAATTTTTGTGGTGACCTTAGCCTGTAAGTAAAAAAGGACACTTTTATGCATATTGCTTTCAAGCCTAAAGAAACGCTAGCTGAGTTTGCAGACAGATTCTACATGGAAGGACAGCAACTGATAATGAGCAGACAATTGACAGCCCATGAAGCTTACATGGCTTGCGCTTAAGCTCTCAAGGTTAACCAACTTCTGTGCCTTCACTTCAAAGCCCATAAGGCTATGCTTTCCTCCATGAAGAGCATAAAGACGCTATTGCAGGACATGCACCTTACCCATTCTGGAGCAGTTGTTAGTGAAAGTCAAGCTGCTTCTAACTCTGGTACATCTTCCTGTAGTCCTTGCATTCTTACAATGAACTTGCAAAATCCTCCTTGACGCCAAGGTTGCCACAACTGTGGTCAGATAGGTCACCATTCTTGAGTCTGCACCAACTCACGGGTTGAAGATGCTGATCCAAAAAAGCAGGCGGGAAAAGAACAGTCAACCTAGAGGCAGAGACGCTCTTGGTTGAAAATTCTTCTCAGTCTCTTTCAATCCCTCCCTCTACTGCTGACTCTGAGCCTGCTGATAATGAGGCTTCTCCTATCCTCTTCTTGTTCCACAATATCTCTGACAACTCTGACCTGGATGACTCTGATACTGACAACGCCAACACATATGAGTACTCTGCCCTGGCTGTTCCTGAAACCATTACAGCCCCCTATAAGTTGCAATCAGGAAAGACTACAACTACCACTAAGCCTTTGCCTGAAGCCACAGAAGTTCTCTCTCGCCCTTACCTCACTCAGGCTAAGAGGTCCCCTGTGCTAGTGGAGCCATCAGAAGAAGCTGCTGAGGTTGCTGACGCTGTGTTCAAAAATGTCTCTGTCTTGCTCCATCTCCAGACGGTCTATAAGGAGTTTCCAGGCCTCAGATGCTGATTAAAAAGTGGTATAAAGAACTAACAGAAGCTAAAGACATTCTAGCTGTCCTCCCACCCTTTGGTTGTACTACCACTCAAGTAGAGATATTCATTCAAAAAGTGAAGATCAAGGCTGTTTTAGACACTGGCTTGTCAGTCAACTTTGTCTCCTCCAAACTTGTGAATAAACTCAAACTTGCCCCTGACCTTAACTATCACCAGTTGTATGGCACAGATGGACTGTCTATGACCCGCGCCATAGGGGCGTACTCCGCTCTACCCATGCAGTTTGGCAAACTTCTTCTAGCTGCGCCAGCAGTTGTCTTGGAAAACAAGAGTTATAATCTCTTAGTTGGCACTCATTTCCTTAGGGAATATAACAGGATAATAAACTTAAAAGATGGTTACCTCTCTATTCTGGGATACAAAGTCCCTTTATATTTGAAGAGCTGGTTAAAGTTCCCAGGAAACGTCTCAAGACATGTGCCTTGGAATATCCCATTGGGGGTTTCAACCTCAAATATTGCACCTGCTCTTCAAACATGAAATGTCCACCCATGGCTTGCCCTGCGTCTGAAGAGATCCCTCTCCTAGCCACGTCTGCTGTCACCATCCCCCCTGGCTCCCAGGCCATCCTAGACTCCCAGATATCATATGAACTACCTGAAAAAACCTTCTTGGAGTTGTACTCTCCCCCTTGTTAGGACACAACAAACCTTATATCTGTCCTGGGATCCTAGATATCTCCCAAAAGGACCCTGTTCACTTGTTGGTAGCCAACCTGACTGCACTCCCCATGACTGTATCTAGGGGGCAGATTGTTGGATATGGCAAGTTGTTGAGCTCTCCTGATGTCCTGTCTCTTCATCTCTTTGGCACACTCCAAGATTTTAACCTACCTGAGGATGAACCCCAAGTCATATCCTTGTTCACTGCGCAAGACTTTCCACAACTATCCCTGGTTCAACAGAAAGAGGTTCTAGACTTGCTAAGCCAATTTTCTGACATCTTTGCAAAAAAACAGTACCAACTATGGGTTAGCCAAGGGCGTTAATCATCATATTGACACTGGCGACGCTCCTCCCTTCCGTGCTAAACCATATTGCCGCAGCCGTGTAAAGGACGCCCAGGTATCTAAAGAGCTCAAACAACTGTTGGAAACTGGGCTGCTGGCACCTTCCCAAAGTCTTTGGGCATCCCTGCAACTCATCTTAAAGAAGAAAGATGGGGTTCATCATATTGTCATAACTACTGTTGATTGAACTCTTTGATCAAGAAGGACTCATATCCCTTGCTGTGTATTGATGATGCTCTCTGACGTCTTGGAGGCTCTAAGTTTTTCTCCACAATCTATCTGGCATCTGGATACTGGCAAGTTGAACTATTTCCCAAGGATTTCCAAAAAGCCGCACTCATTACATTGAAGGGCTTTTTGAGCCTACTTGCATGCTGCAGGGACTCTGCAACGCCCCAGCCACCTTCCAAAGGGCCATGGACTCCATCCTCTGTGACTTGAAGTTGTTGTGCTTCCTAGTATACTTGGATGATATAACAGTTTTCAGCGCTACCTTCACCAACCACCTGGCCTATCTCAAAGAGGTGTTCCTAAAGATTTGGGAGGCTGGCCTTAAACTAAAGCCTTCCAAGTGTGCCTTCTTCAAAGAGTGTCTCAAATTCTTGGGCCATGAAGTAACCCAGACAGGGATTCACCCAATGACTAAGAAGGTTAAAGCCATCAACAAAATGCTTCCGCCCACCAACCTGCAAGAGATACAAGTCTTTCTAGAGATGATGGGCTACTATAGACAGTTTATCCCTGATTTTTCCAATACTAGTGAACCTCTAGTCCAGCTTTTACGTAATGTCCCTTTTGAATGGACTGCCAGTCAGCGACAAGCCTTTGAGACCCTTAAGCAAAAACTCAGAGAGGTGCCAATCCTAGTGTATCCCAACTATGATAAGGAGTTCATCCTATACACCGACGCTAGTGATCTTGCTATTGGGGGCTATTCTGGCCCAACTAGACAACAAAGGTGTATATCATCCTATGTCTTACACTTCCTGTGTGCTAAAAAACATGAGAAGAACTATAGTGTCACAGAGAAAGAGTGTCTTGCCGTATTGCATGCAGTCAAGCAACTTTTGTCACTACGTATATGGTACCCAATTCACAGTTGTCACTGACCACGCTTTGCTTAAGTGGTTACAACAGCTTAAGGAGCCTGAAGGGCGCCTAGCTAGATGGGCTCTACGTCTACAAGGATACAACTTCACTGTGCTCCATTGCCCTGGGATTCAACACCAGAATGCTGATGGGCTCTACGTCTACAAGGATACAACTTCACTGTGCTCCATTGCCCTGGGATTCAACACAAGAACGCTGATGGGCTCTCCAGAATGCCCATTCTTGCTTTGCATCCTGCAGAGGCTGACCGGTTATACAAACTAATTGGGTTCCCTTCTTCTTGGGAAAGTGAGACATAAGAGGTACAACTGCCTTTTCCAAGCTATCCAAAGATACCCTCATACACAACAATCAGCTCTTCAAGAAGGTACAAGACCAGTATCTGCCTTATGTACAACCCAGTCTTTGCCTCTTGTTGGTGTTGCAAGCTCATAAAGAGACTGGGCATGGAGGTATTGCCAAGACCTTTGACTGGCTTCAAAAGAATTACTTTTGGGAGAACCTTTTCTGCTGATCTCAGACATCATAGCTAGCTGCCACAACTTCCAGCTGCAGAGGCCTCAAGATGCTGCCCACAAATTCAAATTAGTTCCCCCTCAACATGCTTTTCATACTGTCAGCATTGACACAGTGAGTCCTCTCCCCTGCTCACGTTCTGGGTGTTGCTTTATCCTGATTGTGGTTGATCACTTCAGCAAGTGGGTAGAGGCTTTCCCTACAAAGGACATCACAGCTAAGACAACTGCTACCTTCCTGTTACAATATGTTTTCTACCGCCATGGCTGTCCTCAAGTGTTGCTCTCAGATAATGGGACTAACTTCAATGTCAAGTTGGTAACCTCTGTTGTCAAAGCTTTGGTGTCCCACCAGTCATTCTCTGCCCCCTAAAATCCTTCTACCAATGGGGTAGTTGAGTGTGCAAATTCAACACTGGTCTCCATCATGAGGAAGCTCACCTTTTCTGGCGCTGCCAACTGGGACCTATACTTACCTGCTGCTCTCTTTGCGTACCGCCTTAGCAAACATTGTGTCACTGGATACTCCCCTTTTGCTATGTTATATGGGAAAGAGGCTACTACCCCATTGCTCTTGGGGGCCCCCTGCTTTCCTCTGATAAGGCCATGAATCCTGACAATCACATCAAGGATCTAGTCAACCACATAATTGATATACAGGCCACTGCCTACACTTCTGCATACAAGACTAAGATGCTTGAAATTTCTCCCAATAATGCTGGACGCTCCCCCTTGCCTGAATTTGATGTTGGTGACCATGTACTTTACTACCAACACAGAGTAGGTGGGCGTGCACATAAGTTGGACTCTCTGTGGATTGGCTCTTTAGAGGTGACCTTTAAAAGAGGGTCCAAATACACTGTAAAGCTCCTCTCCAGTGGCCGTCCTTTTGCTCAAGTGCATGCCAAGTTCCTCTGCAAGTACCACCCCCCTAAAGCCACTCTAGGGGAGGGCAATGTCATGAATACCGCTATTAACCATTCTTTGATTTTGCCTTTGGTGGGCCATTTTGAAGACAAATCTCTTGCTTTCACTTTTGCCTCTCAAAATGAGTTGATGACTGAATAAGGAAATACAATTGTCTGGTTTTGTTAATCTGTGCATCTCACTTGCCCCACTCATGCTTGTGGCAAGTGATCCTACTGTCCTGGTAGTGTTTTGTGGTATTCCTAACCACTATATATTCCATTTTGTATTCACTGATAAAATCTAAGTTCTATTCACATTTTTGTCCTTGTGTCTTCAGTTTCTGCGCCTCTCTCTAGCCATGACTAGTAGAGATTAATATTCCAGGGCTGCAAGGTAAACACATAGCCTTCCCTGTCATCTAACCAAGACTTAGTACAAATGCAATCCTAAGGTTAGGATTTCCCGTTGTGTGTCTGTGCTGCACCTCATAACACAACATACCTGAACTTCATTTCAAACCTCTGGTTTGAAATTCATCTTTTGCAAGTATCCACTTGATCCAAAACCATCCCTCTAAACCCTCTCAATTCTAATATTCACATGTATAACAAGAGTATTTAAACTCTTCAAATTTATCAAATAAACACACAAGTATTAGCTCAAATATTTGATTTTGGCCTTTCTGAAGTTTATTACAAATCTTGGATTCTGCCTCTGGTTTCAACTTTGAAGCTGCCAACATCAGGAAGACAAATACCTCTGTTTTTGAACCCACAGGACCATAATAACTGGCTTTTACCCCTTTTATATCTTACTTGGTGATCCTGCCAGGGAAGACAAGCAATGTCTTCCAATCTTTCTGCTACAGACCCTGCCGCCACTGTGAATCCTCTGGCCTTGCTTAAGGCTATTGATGCCCAGAATGTACCCTTTTTTGATGGCTCAGACCCTCAATCCTGGTTTCTTTGCTTTGAAATTTTCTGCAAGAAGCATTACATCTGTGAAGAGGACCACCTTGAAGAAGTCCAGTACTTTCTGTTAGGTTGTGCTGCTCTGTGGCATACATCATTAAATTACAACCTGAACTTGTCTGGCTAGAAAGCTCTTGCTTATGAGAGATTTGGTGGAGGAGTGGAAGGAACTCTCCTCAAACTAAAGTCAATTAAACAAGCAAACTTTCAAGGAAAAGATGTGTTTATTGAAGAAATCAGTGCTGCCTTGAGCCAATACCAAGATTTGGTTTATGGTAGCCAAAGCACACTTGAAGGTAAGTGTGCCAGGCTCTTGTTCCTAGAAACGCAAGGGTTAGATTGGTTGTGTGAAGCACTTATACAGGAATACTATCAGTGCATTGAGACTCATGCCCCAAGCAATATATAAGAGGCTTATGTCCTTATCTGTTGCCTTGGAAGATTCAAGACCTGTGGCCAGCTATTCCACTCCCTAGTAGCTCCTGAACCTGTTGTTAAAGCCAAGCCTGAAAGAAAGGTAATCATGCCTCCGCCTGCTGCTGACATGGGTGATACCATGAAGAAGTTGTCAGACACCATCTCCAGTCTCCATATGTACCTTAAAAGTGGAGACCAACCTAAGTTAACCCAGTATTGTCAGAATTACAAACAGTATTGTCACTTTACTTCTTATTGCAAACAGAATCACAAACACTGTGGAAAAGAGGGACATCCCTTTATCTACTGCCCAACTCTGTATGTACCTGATGTCAGAATTTACCAGTGAGGCCAAGCCACCCAAGACCAAGTCCTCTAAACCTAATAAGGAGGCTAATGCATCATCAGCCAAAGATGAGACTTGCCTTGTGGAGAGCTTAGCTGCGGTGAGGACCAATGTGGCTCAGAAGCACCGCTTAAGCCAAACAGTGCATCCTTATAGCACTCCTGGGAAGACCAAAAGATCAGAACTGCTCAAGTCTGAGTCAGCCAATCACAAGAGTCCTGAAGCTAGTGATCAGCCACAACAACAGGATCAGCATGATGTGCCACAACAGGCACCTGTGGCTGAACCTTATGGGGTTCCAATGGATGAAGAGGATGGCACTTTCAATGAGCCACCTACTATTGAAGTACAAAAGTCTTCTGCTCTCAAGACCTCAAGCCAGAAATCTCAGCAGACCAAGAAGTCCAAGCATAACCTGCAGTTCCCTTACCTGTAGTTAAACCACCTAATTTCAACGTCTTGAAAGCCCTCACAGACACCCACATACCAATTTCCTTGTACAACATAGCTGAAATTGCACCAAGTATTAAAGCTCAAATGATACAATAGCTTGGTACTACCTGCATGCTTATAACACCTGAGCAATTCAACATTGATCAAACTGCCCTTCTGGAACAGGCTGAAGAACCAACCATTGACGTTGTCAGTAAAGGAGCACCCAGAATTGTCAGTGAAGTAGAAGGACATCCTACAGTTATCATCCTAGATGGGGGTCAACTTCTAATATCATCTTAGAGTCCTTCTTAAGATTGTTATGTGTGCAAGAATAAAATTGTGTAAAGGAGAAGTTTACCTTTGCCAATGACAAGAAAGAAGAGTGCCTTGGGTTTGTTAAAGACCTTACAGTTGAGATATGTGGGGTCAGAAAGTTAGTATCTGCAGCTATCTTTCAGCTTACCTGGTATAACCTCTTGATTGGTCACCATGCCCTTAGTGAGTTTGGAATCTCTGTGTCTTTCTGGAATCATGAGTGGGTCATCCAGCGTGGGAACACCATGTTCCACATTGATGTTTGCTACACTAGCTCTCACAATGAAGGGGAATCCTTCTTGAAGGCTGTGGAAGCCATAAATCAGAACAAAGGGTTAACTACAAAGCAAAGGAAGAGACTACATACCTTTATGGTACAGTATCAAGGCTTTTACCACAATGAAAATGATCTTTTGCCACCTGCCAACCTTGAGAGGCATTTCATTGATTGTAGAATCATTTTCCAGTCTGCCGCGCTCCTTACTATCTTGCAAAGACATATGAGGACTATGTGGAGGGTGAGATCAATTAGCTCCTGTCAAAGGGGATCATAGAGCCTTCCATGTCTCCTTGGGCGTTTAGCTGTGGTTATTGTGCCTAAAAATAATGGGAAGTTAAGAATGTGTGTAAACTACATACCTCTGAACTCTGTCACTAAGTCAGATAACTAAACCTTACCATCAATCAATGAGATTCTTGCCTCCTATGCTGGTTCCAAGTACTTTGCCAATATTGACTTTTTCTTGGGCTACCATGAGTTGGAAATGGACTCTAAGAGCTTGGAGAAGACAGCCTTTGTGACAAAGAAGGGTCAGTACCAATATAAGTGTATGCCATTTGGGATTACCAGTGCACCCCACACTTTTCAAAGGGTAATGAACTCTGTGTTCAGGGACTTCCTGTGCAAGAAGGTTACTGTATATCTAGACGTCATTACTGTGCTTAGTGAGACTTTTGAAGAGCACTTGCAGGTTTTGGCTGAAGTCTTTTGCTGTATCTGTAAAGCCAGACTCTCAGTCAATAAGTCCAAGTTGCTACTCTGCCAGACAAAGCTTCAAGTCTTGGGACATGTGATAGACACAGAAGGAGTACATCCAGACCCTGAGGAAGTATCAGCTATCAAAATGTGGCCTACACCTACCAGTGTTTTGCGGGTCCATTCCTTCTTAGGCACAGTGGGATACTATCCCTGCTTCATCCCTAACTACAGTGCTATTGCAAAGCCCTTGTTCAAGTTAATACAAAAAGATGCTGACTTTACCTGGTCCTCTGAGAAGTAAGTTGCTTTTCAGAAACTCAAGGATCATTTCACCATGGAGCCTGTGCTCATTCACCCAAACTTCAACAAGAAGTTCTCCATCTTAACTAATGCGTCAAAGGAAGCAACAGGGGGAGTCCTGGCCCAAGAACATGAAGGTGCCTTCTGTCCAGTGGAATACACAGCAAGTCCTTCAGTAGTCCTGAGTCCCGGTATAGCATCTAAAATAAGGAAGTATTAGCAGTGGTTTGAGCTCTGAGAAAATTCAGATATTGCATCCTGGGTAACTGTGTTACCTTGTATACGGACAACATGGTGTTGTCCTTCATCCTGAGCAAGCAACAAGAGAACAGTCACTGGGTAAGCTGGGTGATGGAGATGTCCAAATATCTTATAGATATCAAGCACATCCCAGGAAAGAAGAATGTTGTTGCCAATGAACTTTTACATCAAGGGGAACAGGAGACGTACCTAGTGGAACAGTTAGTAGAGAGCTACAAAACCAAATTGTTTGCTATATATTACTTACTTAAAACAGGAGAAATGGATGCTAAAGTTGCCGTGCTCAGAGATAGTTGCCACTATGTGATCATAGAAGAAGTACTTTACTGTAGTATGCGCAGACGCCTGGTCAAAGTGTCTAAGATTGAGGAGTGTTACCTAATTCTTTGCAAAGTTAATGATGGAGCAAGACACTATGGTATCCTGTCCACAGCAGAGCACTTGCGCAAGAAGTACTGGTAGCCCAACTACTTTGAAAATGTGAAAACTTAACTCAAAGAATTTAATCCTTGCCAGATGTTCTCCAACAAGCACCCAGTAACCAAACCAATCAACCCAATTACAGTCAGTGGACTCTTCAAAATGTGGGGCATTGACTACGTGAGACCTGTAGCAGAAAGTGTTAGTGAGAAAAAATACCTGATTGTTGCCACAGAGTATTTCATAAAATGGTCTGTTGCCAAAGCAGTGGAGAAACATGATGCAGAGACCACCACAAAGTTCTTGTACAAGGACATCTTCACCATCTATGGTCCACTGGCTGTACTCCTTAGCAACCAGGGAAATCAATTCAGAAATCAGTTAGTGAATGAGTTTTATAAAGTTGTCAACACACAACACAAACTTACCACAGCATATCATCCTCAGTGCAACGGGCTCACAGAAAGATTCAAACAAACATTGTTAATAGCTTGGAGAAAATCACTACAGACAACGCAACACATTGGGATGTGCATTTACCTGCTGCTCTTTGGAACTACCGTTCAAGAGTTCAAAACACAACCAAGTTTAAACCCTAGAGTTACTTTATGGTGTTCCTATTCACAGCTTAGATATTAATAATTTAAGCTCTGATGCTTACTCTATGACTGAAAGCCAAAGCTTAACTTCAAAGACTGTGCTGGAAGCGGCAGAAGCTATGTGCTGCAAAGCACGCGCTGCGCCTTAGGCTGAAAAAATACCTGTTGGTTCTGACGTTCTGGTTTTCAAGAACTCATTAGCCCAATCCCTCTCCAAGAAGTTCCTTCCAAAGTGGTCTGGCCCCTATTGTGTGATTGGTCAAGAAAATTCTGGATATTATTGTCTTTCAGATCAGGATGGTCACCAGCTTGATTATGTCATCAATGGGAATTAATTTGAAGCTTTTTCATTGTACCAATGAGGAAGGAGAAAATGGGGTATAACTGGCAATCACCTGAACTTCAGTTTGAACCTCTGGTTTGAAATTCATCTTTTGCAAGTATCCACTTGATCCAAAACCATCACTCTAAACCTTTTCAATTCCAATATTTACATGTATAACAAGAGTATTTAAACTCTTCAAATTTATTAAATAAACACACAAGTATTATTTTAAATCTTTGATTTTGGCCTTTCTAAAGTATATTAAAAATCTTGGATTATGCCTCTGTTTTCAACTTCAAAGCTGCCAATGTCAGGAAGACAAATACCTCCGTCTTTAAACCCACAAGACTGTAAGAACTGGCCTTTACCCCCATTATATCTTAATGCTGCCTTTATTGAGTTATATAGGGGCTTTTTATAGCAGGGCAGGGAAGAGGGAAGAATGGGTGAGCCATGCTAACTTGGCCAGCCTGGTCTGGGTGCAGCCAAAGATATTCTAGGGAAGTGAAGCCTTCACAAGAATATTCAGAGAAGGTGGCCCATTTTGGTTGCAAAAAGAATGTCTAGTCATGGGATCTAGATCAGCTGGTGAGAGGCAAGAGTAGGGCCATCTTTCTGGGAATAGAGGTCTTAGAGGGATCTAGATTATGGTCTAGACTGGGGCTAGGCAGGGGTGAAATTGGGTCAGAAATGGGGGGATTACTCAGATTTGATAGGCAGAAGGCTATTAATTGATGCATATTCAGCTATCTGCAGATGTGTCAATGGGTTAATTGTTTATAAACTTTTCAAACCTCTAATGGTCCACCTTCTAAAGGGAAATTCCTTAATTGGGAAGCTGTCCCCCTTATATTTTCAAAGAAAGGGGACATCCTAAACTGAGCAAATGGCAATCAGGGACTAAAAGATTTATTAAAGGTGACCTGCACTACAAAAGGTATCTAATATATCCAAGGTGACTGCCCCAGCCACTTTAAAGGACCTGAAAACTTTCTTGGCATAGTTGGCTATTGTTGCTGTTTCATGAAGTCTTTTTAGAATCTAGCCCATTCACTTTTTCTCCTGATAAATAAAGATGCAGAGTTTATATGAAATCAAGACCAACAGGTTTGATTTAAAGCCCTCAAGCAAGCCCTGGTGGATTCTCCTGTATTAGATTAACCTTAGTTCTCAAAATAGTTCATCATGTACATATACACCAGTTTAGTAGCTGTTGGGGTTGTGTTGGCTCATCTAGATGAAAAAGGTCACCATAACCCTGTTGGATACTTCTCTAGGTGTTACATAAGTAACATTTTCATTTCCCTGGGCAGGAACTGAACCCACGCCCAGCCATCAGGCAGGGGAGTGAGTAGCAGGAATTTTCCTGCACCTTAATTTTCTTCAAAAAAATATCCATATGTGGGAACCATTCCTTCCCTGCCAGCAGATGCAGGTCTTTTCCTGGACGTAAAAGCTACGCCAAAGCCTTGGTGGGTTTGACTGAGCATAGGCAGGCTAAATTTAGCTGCCAAGGGCTTCCAGTTCCAGTTCCAGCCCAGCCTACATTTAGTAATTTGGGGTTCCTGATTGGGAACTTTTTAATAAAGTTCCCCAGCCCCAGAAATACTTGTCAGGCCAGCCCAAATCTATTAATCAAATTGAAAATTACCACATGACATCTTTAACTAACCTTGTCACAACTAATGATCAGCCAAGAAAAGATAGGCCACTAGCAGGCCAAGCAGCTGTTCCTGAAGACCTCAAAAATATTGGCAAGCCAGACAACCAGACAATAGAAGTTGGGATGCCCAATCATGCCACCTAGATATCACAAGAAGAATGCCCAGAGGCACCTACATGTGATTGACTATATAAGCCAAGAACACCTGTGAGATTCTGAAGCATCATTTTTATCAGTGTTGTAACTGTGCTTTTTTAGCAGAGTTACAGGGGGAACAATATTTAGAAGCTAGATAATAATCTTTATTGAGAGATAGTGATTATATAGTCAATGTGAATCAAGGATAACAGGAACATGATTGTGTTGATCACACAGCTGGATGGTGAATGTCAGGGATCCAACCAGTGGGGGGTTCCTGAGAACTTGTGGGCGGACGGCCCGCGGGCCCAGCAGGGAGGGCCCACCACAAGATTGGGGCTAACTTTACAATATAAGATAACAACTTGCCAAGGACTGCCCAAGGTCCGCTTACCGGCACCATAGAATCAATTAACCTGGTGAGGGTGATATATATCACCCCAAATATCTGGGTGGAAGTGGATTTGCTAGCGGCAACAGATTCTTGCAGGTGGTTGGGCCGCAGGGTGAGGGGCGGTGTCATTGGAACCAAATATGCTGGCATGAAATTATACTTGTCTCGGAATAGCAGAGGAGGTTCTATGACTTTGGTGCCTTCTCTGTAAACTATTTCTGTCTCTCTAGTTCTAGCTTTGGGGTCATGTATTAGGATTTCATCCAGAGTAAACTCCAAATACACTGGGTTGGGTGGGTACTTGGTGAAATGTACTGGGCCAAAGGGAGCTCCTGGTGGACGGTAAAGGTCAGGTGGCTGGTCTGCAGTTTCTTGGGGTAGGTGAGCGCAGAGTGCAGAGCCATAAGACGTAGACTGTAAATGAAGTAAAACTAATAACAAGTATGATATGATCTGGTTGAACCAAAGGTTCATGATACTTTATTGCAAGAATGGCAATGAGTATCTTCCTTGCGGTCCAGGGTATAAGTATGCCCATCTGTCATGGTAAAACTTTCACAAATTCCTTTGGCCCAGGTTTTCCCTCTTACCAGGTCTTCCCAGTCTTTGGTGGCATCAATTGCGGGGGTTATTTTATTGACTGGCTTGAACTGAAAATGCTCAAATTCCCTAGTCAGGTTGTGGGATCAGTTGTCTCTGTGTGGCCTGCGTTCTATGGGAAGGTTCTCTGTTTCCCCTTCTGTGTGGGCCCAAGTTATTCTAGGGTCTGTGGCTGGACCTGCCTGCTGATTGGTTGTGTTAACAAGAATCTTGAGCGTGGGAGGTATTGATGTAGGTGAATTTGAATCATCAAACTTCAAAGGATTTTCCAAAGTCAAATCCTACTCTGGTTTGAGCCCAAAAAACTGCGGGCAGCCAGGCAGCTGGCCCCGCGGGATGCCAGGGTTTGAGTCTTGTAGTTAAGGCTTTTCAATAAGCATAGTTGATAAGAGTTTGTCACTTGTGACAGTGAAGGGGTTGGATTAATCCTGGTAATGATTCAAGCGCCAAAACAAGGTATCCACCATAAGGGATCATCATCTGTTCATTTTGTTGGATTTGGTAATTTGAGTTGACTTCCTAGTCTGGCTTCAAGCGGCCGGGTAATCGGATTGCAGGTCAAAAACCTGCTTGTTTAGAACCTTGCTGACAGGTTGAGCCTGCTGTTTTGACACCCCCCCCTGACTGAAGGTTAGCCTCCTCTGGCGTAGGCTGTCAGGGAGGTTGTCAGGAGCCCGGGCGCCATACTGGACTAATTGTTGTTCTGTGGCGGACAGGGCAATTTTGTGTTGTTTTTGTCTTGCTTTGCAGGGTCTCAGGCAATCATGGTGTAGGGTCTTGTCTTGTTTGTGCTTCCTGAGTCCTTGAACAAGGTAAGTGTTATTGTTGTTTACCTTTAGAATGATTGCTGGGCCTACTTTCTTGGGTTGTAGTTTGCTTTTATCAACATTCATGACCCAAACCTTGTCCCAAACTTCATGTCTATCTTAGATGGGGACAAAAAAATTTGAAGATGTTCATTTTCCTATTCTGTTTATTTGCTGTTGGCCTCTATAACTTGAGGATCTGAGCGTAGGGGGGACTTCACTTGGGATTTTCAGTTTGGGTCCTGTTAATGCTTGGATGATATCTGGCTGTGTGCCGTATACCAACTCAAAAGGGCTTTTCCCACTGGATCTGTCCACTTGGGTTTGGCACACAAGTAGTGCAGTCAATAGCTGCTTATACCAGTCTTCAGGTCTCCTGGCAGTATGCTTGGCTAAGGCTTGCACAAGGCTGCCATTTAGCACTCTACACGTCCATTGGCCTGTGGGTGGTATGGTGTTGTCACAGTGTGTTTGACCCCGTTTTTAGCAAGGTATATGTTGGTGTTTTTGGAGGACATTTCTTTCCCTTCATTGGTTATCAGGAGTTCTGGCTTTCCAAACTTGCTGATTATCTCTTTGCTAATAAATTGTTGTAAGTTATTGCCAGTGTGCACTCTTACTGCTTGGGCTACTGGCCATCTTGTAGCAAAGTCTATGGCGGTGATGATGTATTTCTTATCATTGTGTTTCCCTGGCATGGGGCCAAAAACATCAAGGGCCCATACCTTGAAGGGTAGTTGTGTGCGGATGGGTAGTACTGACTTTGGAGGTGTTTTGCTTTTGGCAAACTTTTTGCATACCTCACATTGGTCTAGGACTTCCTGAACATCACAATTATGGTTGGCCACCAGGCCATGTGTTTAAGGAACTCATATAGGGTTTGACTCTTGATGTGTCCGAGGTCTCTGTGATAGCGTAGGATGGTGTCTACTTGCTGGTGTGTGGGGATATAGGGAATGGTAGTACCATCAGACATTTTGCTGTGCAGGGTCCCGTACACGTCAGCAAATAGGTGTTTGTTTTTGATAACTGTTTCCTTTTTTATGTTGGTTGTGCCAGGGGGGAAACCCTTGTTTTTTGTTTGTAGTACCAAGAGAGGCCAGTCTGGGTCAAGCCCATTTTCCCCTCTCATGGCATGGACATATAGGCATAAGAGGGCATCTGCCATGGCAAGCTTGGGCCCAGGTTTGTACTGTATGAGCATATTGAATCTCTCCAAGAGCTCCGTCTAGCAGGCTTGGCAACAAGATAGATTTGCTTGGGTTTTGGAATATATGAGCAACTTGTGGTTGGTTAATGCTGAGAATTCTTCCTGTTGTTTCTGATAGTAACGCCATTTGACTAGACAGTGTATGATAGCCAGCAGTTCCTTGTTGTGGATAGGGTATCAACACTTGCCATCTGTCAACTTTTGTGATTCATAAGCTACAGGCAGGAAGCCACCATCATTATTTTTGATTTGTAGGACTCCCCTGATGGATGCATCTGGGGTGTTGGTTTCCATTTGGTATTCCCTGTCACGTTTGGGGTATTACAGGATGGGAGCTGTTGTGAGCTTCTCCTTGAGGCGTCTAAAACAGAGGTCACATTGGGGGTCCACACAAACTTGGATTTGGCACCAGTTATGGCAAATAAGGGGGCAGTCAAAACTCCACAGTCAGGTATTCAGCGGCGTACATAGGCCACCATCCCCAGGAAAGTGTGGAGTTCCAACTTCTCCTTGAGTGGGTGGCATCTTGCATATGGCCTGTATCTTTTTTACTGTTGGGTTTGATGGCGTATTTTGAGACTATGTGTCTCAGGAAGGGTAATTGCTCACAAAAGAACTGGCACTTGGAGGGCTTGGCAAACAGTTTGTGTTGTGCCAGGGTAGAAAATACTGCCTCAAGGTCTTTGTGGTGCTGTTCCACCAAGAGGCTGTAGACAATGATGTTGTCCAGGTAGACTAGGGCATGCTTGCCTATGTGTGGTGTGAATACTTTGTTCATGAAGATCACAAAGGTGGATGGGTGTTTGCCATGCCAAAGTTGAGCACCACACATTTTTATGAGCTATATTTAGTGTGGAAGGAGGTTTTGGGGATGTCTACCTCCTTAATACATATCTGGTTGTAGCCTGCAGTCAGATCAATCTTGGAGAAGACTGTGGCTCCTCCCAAGGCGTCAAAAAGATGGTCAATCAGTGGTAGTAGATAACAGTTCTTGATGGTAACTTTGTTTAGGGCCTGTTAGTCTGTGACCAGACGTAACGTTCTGTCCTTCTTGGCCACAAAGAACACGGCGGCCCCAAAATGAGACTGTTAGGGGCGGATAAGTCCTTTCTCCAATGCCTCCTTGAGATAGGCGCATAGGGTGTTGTCTTTGTTTGGGGTCAGCCTGTAGATAGGGCGTGCTTTGGGGACAGCCCCTTTGATTTGGATGTAGTGTTGGATGTGTTTCTCAGGGGGCAGCCTGGGTAGTGCTTTTTTGAAGATTTCTAGATGGCAGGCCACAATTTTGCAGTCCTGAGGCGTGAAGGTATCCTGGTGATCCTTAAGTGTATGATCTTGTACTGTCAGAAGTCCCAGTCAATTGCCTTCAGGTTTTCTTTTTTGTCCAGGGTCTCTGTGATGTGCACAAAGATGTGGTTGCGTAGGAGTTGGTCCACTGAGTCAGGGTAGATTTGATGGTTGACACCTTCACGCTTGATTGTCAAGACTGAGGTTGCCCAGTCTACGTAAGGGTTGTTCTTTTGTAATCAATCCAACCCCAGTACAATGTCAAACTTTGGGAAGTCAATGACAGGACCTTGGATAGTGGAGTGGAGGTTCTTGAGCATGACAAAGAAGGGTTTGGGTTCCCTTGTCATGGCAATGTGATGTTCATCAGCCAGGATCACGTTTTTAATCCGCAAAGGATTGGTGGTTAGCTTGAACTTATCTACAAAGCTGCTGTTGATTAGGGTTTGATCCACGCCCAAATCCAGGAGTGCTGAGCCTGTGTAACTGCAAAAACAGAAAGGATATGACATCAGTTTATTAGGATGTCTGGCAATGGTGTACAGTACTGGGTCTTCTGAGGGTACTTGGATCATTGGTTATTGGTCCACGTCCTTGGGTCAGTACTCATCATTGGGCAAGTTGGGAGTTGTGTGGGGAGAGCTTGACTCTCTTAATGCTCTCCTTGGGCTTTTCCCTCATCTTTATTGCCTTGTGTGGCATTGATAAGTAAATGGGTAGAATTTGACTGGCTATTGTTCCCACTTCCATATCCATTTAAACCTGTGGGTTTATGGTTGGTATTATTCCTGTTGTTTCCAGGGGTAGTCAAATGGAGTGCCTGCCTGTGTGGGAATCCTTGGGTCTCTCTTATTTTCCCATTTGTGCCTTATGGAGGGCTTTGGAGGTTTGTTCCGCTTTCTCTGCTTTGCGGTACAGGCTTTGCAAGTTGGTAACTTGGTCCAGGTTCACATGTCTCATCACATGCAACTTGAGGGCGTTGTAGTACATGAGGTGTGTGGCTGGGGTGTCAAAGACCATGTCAGATGGTTCAGGAAGTCAGAGTTCCTTGTAGGCGCGGGTGAGTTCCTTCACAGTGCCTGTCTGGGTTAGGTTCTTTACTTGGCATATTCTCATGAGTGCCATGTCCTTAAGCACAAATCTTGCCAAGAAGTCTTGCTTGAAGGTATCCCAGTTCTTGTTGGTGTGTTCCTTGTGCCACTTGTCATACCAGGTGCCAGTGTTATGGGTCAGGCAGATGGAGATTTCCGCAATCCAGAATTGCTGCAGGCATTCCATCTGGGCCAGCTTGCTCTGGACGGACTGGATCCATGCGGCAGCGTTGTTGTTGTTGGCCCCGGCAAAAGGTTCCAAGCAGCGCTTAGCAGTCTTTTTGGCTATATACGCGGGCATGGTGTTTTTGTTGGCTGGTTGCAGAATAGAAGGGGGATCCTGAAAGAGCCCTTGTACAGACATGGCGTTGAAGGCAGGTAGTGAGATCACCGTGTTCTGGTACAGGACAAAGCCATTGGGTATTGCGGTACCAGGGGTATATGGGGCCTAGTCAGGCAGGAGGCCAGACATAATTCTGTCAAGGATTTGTTGGCCGCAGCACGTGCAGGCAACAAGCGGAATTTTTCAAAATAAGGTAGGATGGATAACCTACCTATGCTACCAATGTTGTAACTGTGCTGTTTTAGCAGAGTTACAAGGGGAAAAATATTTAGAAGCTAGATAATAATCTTTATTGAGAGATAGTGATTATATAGTCAATGTGAATCAAGGATAACAGGAACATGATTGTTTTGATTACACAGCTAGATGGTGAAGGAGGTGGTTTGATCCTGGCAATGAGTCAAGCGCCAAAACAAGGTATCCACCATAATGGATCATCATCTGTTAATGTTATTGGATTTGGTAATTTGAGCTGACTTCCTAGTCTGGCTTCAAGTGGCCGGGTAATTGGATTGCAGGTCACAAACCCGCTTGTTTGGAACCTTGCTGGCGGGTCGAGTCTGCTGTTTTGACATCAGATAAATTTTTTATGAACCTTTGGTTCACCAACCTATTTCCTTACATATTTTTTATTCTCTCCATCTTAATCTGCCCAATAAGCTCAGCTTGTCCCCAGGAGCTGAATATCAAGCCCCCACAGGTGGCCCAGAAGCGCTTGGCTACTATTGCCCCCTGACTTTCTGTTTGGCCATGTGCACTTCACTGAGTATCCCCCAAGCCCGGATCAAGAACCCTTTACTTGGAAGATTTGCAGTGGTACACCTGCCCCAACACTCACAAAGACCCTACCACATTTTTTGCGACAGAAAGGGAATCACTACATATACCCTGATATTCAAAAAGAAATACAACAACCCCACTTCCTACCTGGTCCCAATGGAGCCACCCTTAACACCCAAACCAACTATCTCAACCCTGTCTACTTCTGACACTACTGGCTAGAGTAGTCAATTCCTTAAAGTGCTGTATCTGGAACTCACTGGACTGATTGACTCTGCCTTGCCAGCAGCCAGACCATGGACTGTGGTTGGAAAGGCCTTATTCTACCTGGTAAAGTTAGGTCCCATCATCTGGTGGTCCATGCTTGTGTCTGCCTCCGCCCCTCCCTCACCTGGAGGAGCAACATGGTACACTTGGTATCCTGACACTAGGACTCTAAACTTTCTGATTTGTCTATTCAGCAACAGAAAAAGAATTTCTAAAAGTACTGTACAGTATTGAAGAGTGTTGCCCCTACCGCCATAGATCTCAATTCAAAGTTGTGACTGACCACTCCTCTCTGAAGCAGCTAGCTAACCTAAAGGATCCAGAAGGAAGTTTGGCTTGTTGGGCCGTGAGACTTCAAGCCTATGAATACAAACTTGTCTATTTTACTGGTTCCAAACATGCCAACAATGATGGATTGTTCTGCCTATCTCTTGTAGCTGCTGATGCAACATCTACAATTACTCCCTCTTGGGAAAGTGATTCCCCAAGTGATTCCTCAACTAACCGTTAAGTTGGTGGTGCTCTTATAAATTGTCCATCTAATATGGGGATCAACCCTTTCAAATCCTAAATGGAACATTACTTGGACAAGTCTCATGACTACCATGGCATATATGGACATTATGTGGCTTCTCATGAAACTATATAATACTCTTACTCCTACCAATTAAGTATCATTATCTTCTTAATTTTCCCCTTTATTTTTATTATTATTATTCTCAGAAGTACATTCACAACACCGCCCTTGCCCCTTAAGGAGATGAGGCAACCTCCAGAATTAACTCATACATAATAGAACATCCTCCATGTCAACAATTCTCAAAAATATTCTTCTTATTTTCAATATTAAAGAATATTTTTTTTCTTGATTAAATAATTGACACTGATAATAGAAGCAATGTTTGATTTTTATTTTGAGCTTTTAATCAAAATTATAAAAGATAAAGCAAATTTTTTTTGAAATTGTTGACATGGAGGATGTTCCATTCTGTATGAGTTAATTCTGGGGGTTGCCGGAGATGATATGTTCAATCCTATCTCCTTCCCCTCCAAATGGAATAATACCACATCCAATGGCTAGAACACTCTAGCTAGGCTTTCTTGGGGTACAGTGATAATAAATGGCTGCCTATACAAAGAGTTCCAAGGACAATTATTACCCTGTATCTGGATCCTTCTTTTCTAATATTGGCCCATTTTTATTAACTGCGCCACTTTGCACTTTAATTTTTTTTAATTTCCTCATCAATAAATTTAAAGATTTTCATTGATTTATCAAAAGCAATCTTGGTCAATTTTTATAATATAAAGGCATATATTTAAAGTTAGAATTCTATACTTACAGTTGAAAAAAACTGTATTGAAAGCAGGTAACAATCTTACTTAAGATACCATTATTTTCTGAGACCTAATTACAACAAAACAAAATCATTCTAAAAGCAATTTAACATAAATGTACAATAAAACACTTGTATGTGTTATATTGGAAATCAAACTGTTTCCTAAAACCTTGGCTTTTTAAAAAGTATTTAAATAATTGAAATATAATAATTTTTGGATCCCTCTTTTTAAAAAGAGGAAAGATGGTAAATTTCACATATTTGATAAATCAAAACTAAATTAATCTTGGTGTTTTTTATAAAAAAATAGTAGAAAGTGAAAAAAGCCTAAAACTAAAACTAAAATCAAAACTATAAGCTCTTACTAAAATTTAGTGATTTTATATTTATAAAAAGCAATTTATTATTAAGTTAAATTTTATGGAAAATATTAAATAGGAATTTATAAGAGGATAAGTATTTTTCTTTTAAAGATTTCAAGTATTTAATGTTAGTAAAATAGCTTTTTATGGGTATTTAATAAAACTTTATATTTTTTATACTTTATTCTAGAGATAATATATTTCCAAAGCAGCAGGATCAACCCCCAGAAAAGCTTTCACTCAAGAATCCTTGTGCCACTCAAACCAGATTCCTCATAACCCAAAGCCAAATGCAGAAGTCAACTTGAATTTCCAAACAAAGCAACATGACCCAGTGACAATCCCTACTCAGTGGACAGCTCAATTTGGCGCTTGACTCATTACAAGGATCAAGCCATCCCCTGTCCAATCCAATCAATTGATTGTCACAATCATATTTCTCTTAAAATTATTCAACCCAACTATATAATTACAATATCACATTAAAGATAATTATCTAGTCTCTAATCACTTTTTGCCTTGTAACTTTGCTAATACAGCACAATTACAACATTGGTAGCACAGGTAGGTTCTCCATCCTACCTTTCTTTACAAAATTCCTCATGTTGACTGTATCTGCCGCAGTCAACAAATATACAAAATAATCATTTCTGGGCTCCCCTTGGACTGGACATCATACACACTGTGGACCAACATACCCAAAGGACATGTCCTTTACCAAAACATTTTAATCCTGGTTCCTGTCTTAAAACCTTATCAGCTCAAGGACGCCTTCAAGCTCCCTCCTCCACACCTTGAACCAATGACAAGAGCATAACGCCTGCCCATGTAGCTCAGAAACTTCAAAGTTCAGTCTTGTAGTTGTTTGCAAGAGCCAACAACAACAATGCCAAGCATGGATTCAGACTGCACAGAGCAAGATGACATAAATGGAGTGCCCAATCCATTTCTGGATTGAAAAAATCTCCATTTGCCTGATCCACAATGAAGGTGCCTGGTGCAATAAGTGTAACAAGAATTATACAGAAAAGGACTGGGACACCTTCAAGCAAGACTTATTGGCTTTATTTTTATGAAGAATACTGCCCTCATGGTTATCTTTTAAGTAAATAACCTAACACAAACTGTTGTGAATGCCGCCATTCACTGTGTTTTGATTTTGCCTTCAATGGGTTATTTTGAGGACAACTCTCTCTATTTTGCTTTTACCCTTCAAAGTGAGTCAATGACTGAATCAGGAAATACAATTGTTCAGTTTCCTGATTATGCACAACTCACTTGCCCCACTCATGCTGCTGGCAAGTGATCCTACTGTCCTAGTACTATTTTGTGGTATTTCCAAGAACTATATATTTTATTTCATATTCACCAATAAAATTTATGTTCTATTCACATTTTTGTATTTGTGTCTTCACATACTTTGGCGCCTCTCTAGCCACATCTAGCAGATATTATTCAATCAAGGCCACAAGGTAATTGCATAGCCTTCCCTGCCATTCCAATCAGGACTTAGTATGAATCCAATCCTAAGGTTAGGATTCCCTGTTGTGTATCTGTGCCGCGCCTCAGGTCACAACAAAAATGGTGCTCACTATAGGGGCTGTAAGCCCCTTGGTCACCCCCTTTGCAACTACGTTTTCAGGTCCTTTGCCTCTGCCTATACAAGAGCCAACTTAACCTGAAATTACTAGTCCTCTAATTGAGGAAGACACTTCAGAACCACCTATTGTCCCTACTGTGCTGAACCTTGGGAATGATCCCTGCCTAGTGGCCTACTCTTTGGGTACCCCTGACTTGGAACAAGTCATGGCAGTAGCCCTGGAGTTAGCATGTGATGGGGCCATCCCTTGCCTCCAGCTCCAGTTCAGTCAAGCAGAATACTATGAATTGATTGTGGCTCCACAATTTCCACAGCATCTTTTCTCAGCAGCTGGCCCCACTGAGCGCCTATTGTCATCCTTTGTACAAATTGCCTTAGCCTATCATCAAATGATGTTAGGGCTCCATTTTCAGGAGTTTTATTCCTACAAGCAGCAGTCACAAACCACTGGGATCAATTTGCTGCCTATCAACAATGGATCCTCTCCCTGTTTTTCTTGGTGTCAGACAATCAGCGTGACTATGTCACTTCTCAAACCTTCTTGGTCAATTCCATCAAGCAAATGCGTCATTCTGTCCCTGAATAAGTCAGGGAGCATCTACATGAGTTCCATCAGCTAGAACAACCCTGGCAAACCCAAGTAGATTCCATCCTGAACGCCTACCTTACCAATTTTGAACAACTTGTGCAACAGCTTAATACATTCAGTGCTTACTCCTTCACTTAACTACAAAAAGTAGCAGACCTTGCTGCTAAAGGCCTTTGTGAGCTCTCTGAATAATTCAATCAAGAAAGGGCTGTCACTGCCGCTGCTATTGCCAAGCTCCGGACTCAGGTGAATGAACTATCCACGCCCAAACAAGATGCTCCGCCCTCTCCCTCATCTGAAAATTTGGTGGATATAGAGAAGAGGCTATGGGATGCTATTAAAGAGCTATGAGCGTCTACCTATAGTCAAGGTTGCTCTACTGAAGCACCTCAGTCTGATCCTCAGGTGCTTGCTCTGATAACCCAAGTTGCTGAGCTACAGCAAGAGCTTGCTGCCCTTTGTAAAATGGTGGCAATTGCTGATAGCCCAGTTGGAGCTATCAATGAAGATGGGCTGTTGCCCTAGTCTGTCAGGAGCCCCTCAAATTTAATATGCTAGAGAGTTGATTGCTCTAGCTAATGAGGTGGATCATTTGAAACAAGACCACACCAAATTTGATAGGGACGTGGAAGAAATGAGTGAATTAATTGACTCAGTAAATGACAGGTTTTCCCCTTGCCTCTCAGTGGGGCCTTCCCTTACCTCCTGGCTGTCCAAGCCTTCCTTGGTAGTAACAACACAGGGCCAACACCTAGATGTTACTGAGCGGCAGACCACCCTAGCTAATAATATGGGTACCCGCACTGCTGAGACCCTGACTACTCTTGAGGAAAGTGTTTGCCAGCTGTGGGCCAGACAGCCCCCCTCTGAATCTGAAGCAGAATTCTCCCCACAAATAAACATACTTGATAGCAACAATGGCGGCCCAACTCCAGAAGCACACTTCAAGCCTACCTTTAAGCAAGTCTTTGACCCCAAAACCTCGACCATTGCAGCTTTCCTAACTATCTACAAAACTGCCACAAGAAGAGCCTCAGATGAGGTTAAGGAGGAACACATTCTGACCTGTCTACACCCAACCTGCCAGGAGGTGGTGGTTCCTGAACTACCCTCCATTGAGACATGGAAAGATATGAAGCAGCTTTTGATTGACAAGTTTGGTGGTGACCTTAGCCAGGAAGTAAAAAAGGACGCTTTTATGCACATTGCTTTCAAGCCTAAGGAGACACTAGCTGAATTTGCAGACAGATTCTACATGGAGGGGCAACAACTGATAACAAGCAGACAATTGACAGCCCATGAAGATTACATGGCTTGCGCCCAAGCTCTCAAAGTTAACCAGCTTCTGTGTCTTCACTTCAAAGCCCATAAGGCCATGCTTTCCTCTATGAAGAGCATAAAGACGCTGTTGCAGGATATGCACCTTACCCATTCTGGAGCAGTTATGCAGAAGAATTGTGCCGCCTCTAATTATGGTTTGTCTTCCTGTGGCCCTTGCATCCTCACAATGAACTTGCAAAATTCTCCTAGACGTCAAGGTTGCCACAACTGTGGCCAAATAGGTCATCATTCTCAAGTCTGCATCAATCCTTGGGTTGAAGGAGCTGATCCCAAGGAACAGGCGGGAAAAGAACAGTCAACCTAGAGGCAGAGATGCTCTTGGTTGACAATATTTCCCTGTCTCCTTCAATCCCCCCTCCATTGCTGACTCTGATCCTGCTGACACTGGGGCTCCTCCCATTTTGCTGTTATTTCACAAAATTCCTGAAAACTCTGACATGGATTATTCAGATGTGGAAGAGCCTGATGCCTATGGGTATTCAGTTCTTGCCGTCCCCAAAACCATTGTGGTCCCTTATAGGTTGTGTTCTGAGAAATCCACAACAATTTCCAAGCCACTGCCAGAAGCCAAGGAGTTTGTCTCTTGCCCTTACTTCACTCAAGCTAAGAGGTCCCCCATGCTTGCAGAGTCATCTGAGGAAGCTGCTGAGGTTGATGATGCTGTATTCAAGAGCATTTCAGTCTTGCTTCCTCTCCAGACTGTCTATAAAAAGTTTCAAGGCTTGAGATGCATGATCAAAATATGGGACAAAGAGCTAGCAGAGGCCCAAGATATTCTGGCTGTCCTCCCTCCCTTTGGTCTTACTACCACTTGTGTGAAAATATCCATCCAAAAAGTGAAAATCAAGGCCGTCTTAGACATGGGTCTCCTGTTAATGTTGTCTCCTCAAAGCTTGTCAAGAAGCTCAAACTTGCCCCCAATCTTAATTATCACCAGTTTTATGGTACAGCTGGGCTATCCATGAATGACGCTATATGAGCTTATTCTGCTCTTCCCATGCGGTTTGGAAAGCTACTCTTGGCTGCACCTGCCATTGTATTAGAGAATGAGAGTTATGATCTCTTAGTTGGTAATTGATTCCTTAGAGAATATAATGGGATCATCAACTTAAAGAACAGCTACCTCTCTATCCTAGGGTACAAAGTCCCTCTGATCTTTGAAGAGCCAATTAAAGTTCCCAGGAAGCGCCTCAAGACATGTGCCTTGGAATATCCCACTGGTTTTTCACTTTAAAATACCCTACCCATTCATTCAACATGAAGTGTCCTCCTGTGGCTTGCCCTGCGTCTGAGGGGATTCCTCTCTTGGCCACTTCTGCTTTGACTATTCCCCCTGGATCTCAGGCTATCCTAGACTCACAAATATCTTATAAGCTACCTGAGCGTACGTTTCTAGAGTTATACTCTCCTCCCTCTCTAGACGCAACAAGCCCTACCTATGCCCGGGAATCTTGGATGCCTCTCATAAAGACCCCCTTCAATTGCTGGTTGCCAACTTAACCGCTCTCCCCATATGAGTTTCTAGAGGGCAGGTTGTTGGCTATGGCAAGTTGTTGAATGCTCCTGATGTCATATTGCTACATCCCTTTGGCACGTTTCAGGATTTCAATTTACCTCAAGACAAGCCCCAAGTCCTGTCCTTGTTCACTGCTCAAGATTTCCTGCAACTATCCCCAGTACAACAGAATGAGGTGCTGGATTTGCTAGATCAGTTTTCAGATATCTTTGCCAAAAATAGCACTGATTATGGTCTAGCCAAAGGTGTCATTCACCAGATTGATACTGGTGACACTCCCCCCTTCTGCCCTAAACCTTATTGCTGCAGTTGTGTGAAAGACGCTCAAGTGTCTAAAGAGCTCAAGCAACTATTAGATACTGGGCTATTAGCTCCTTCCCAGAGACCATGGGCCTCCCCCTTGCTCATACTGAAAAAGAAGGATGGAGGTCACTGTATTGTGATGGACTACCAACGCTTGATTTCCTTAACCAAAAAGGATTCCTACCCCTTACCACGCATTGATGATGCTCCCTGCCGCCTTGGGGGCTCCACATTCTTCTCTGCCATGGATCTAGCCTCTGGTTACTGGCAAGTTGATCTCTCCCCTGAGGATAGACAGAAGGCTGCGCTCATCACTTCCAAAGGATTGCTTGAGCCTACACAAATGCTGCAAGGGCTCTGCAATGCTCCAGCTACTTTCCAATGAGCCATGAACTCCATCCTCCGTGATTTGAAGCTCTTGTGTGTCCTAGTGTACTTAGACAATATAACAGTCTTCAGTGCTACATTTACCAACTACCTGGCTCATCTTAAGGAAGTTTTCATAAAGATTTGTGAAGCTGGACTTAAGTTAAAGCCAAATAAGTGTGCCTTCTTTAAGTAATGTCTTGAATTCTTGGGGCAAGAGGTGACCCAGACTAGGATTTGCCCAATGACCAAGAAAGTTGAGGCCATTAACAAAATGCTTCTGCTCACCAATCTGCAAGAGGTTCAAGTCTTTTTGGTTATGATGGGATACTACAGACAGTTCATGCCTAACTTTGCCAACACTAGTGAGCCTTTGGTCCAACTGTTGTTTAATGTCCCTTTTGAATGGACTGCTAGCCAGGAACAAGCCTTTGAGACCCTTAAGTAAAAACTCAAATAGGCCCCATCCTAGCATATCCTGACTACAATAAGGAATTCATCCTATATAATGATGCTAGTGACCTGGCTATCAGGGCTATCTTGGCTCAACTAGATGATGAAGGTATAGATCATCCTGTAGCTTATAATTCTTGTGTCTTCAACAAGCCTGAGAAGAATTACTGTGTCACAGAGAAAGAATGTATTGCTGTGTTGCATGCTGTCAAGCATTTTCATCATTACGTATATGGACCCATTTCACATTGGTCATCAACTATGCCTTGCTTAAGTGGTTTTAATAGCTTAAGGAACCAGAAGGACAACTAGCTAGATGGGCTCTCTGCCTACAAGGCTACAACTTTACTGTGATACACTGTCCTGGGATTCAACAACAAATGCTGATGGATTGTCCAGAATGCCCATCCTTGCGCTATACCCTGCTGAGGCTGATTGACTATATGAAATAATTGGATATCCTTCCTCCTGGGAGAACAAGACAGAATAAGTTTGCATTGCTCTATTCAAACTATCTGAAGACACGCTCATTTGTGACAACCAGCTTTTCAAGAAAGTATAAGACTGCTACCTACCTTATGTACAGCCTTATCTTTGCCTTTTGTTGGTGCCGCAAGCCCATAAGAAGATGGGACAAGGGGGTGTTGCCAAGACCCATGCCTGGCTCCAGAAGAACTACTTATGGGGAAATCTTTGCTTGCTGATCCCAGATATTATTGCCAGTTGCCATAATAACCAGCTCCAACGTCCTAAAGCCACTGCTCATGAGTTCAAGCTAGTCCCCCCTCAACACACTTTTCACACTGTCAGTATTGACGCTTTAGGGCCTCTCCCCTGCTCTTGCTCTGGTTGCTGCTTTATTCTAATTGCTGTTGATCATTTTAGCAAGTGGGTAGAAGCTCACCCTACTAAAGACATCACTGCCAAGACAACCACCGCCTTTCTGTTGCAAGACGTATTCTTTTGCCATGGCTGTCCTCAAGTGTTGTTATCTGACAATGGGAATAAATCCAACGCCAAGTTGGTAACCTCTGCTGTTGAAGCCTTGGAGTCTCACCAGTCTTTATCCGCCCCCTATAATCCCTCTACCAATGGGGGATTTGAGTGTGCAAATTTGAATCTGGTCTCTATCATGAGGAAACTCACTTACTCTGATGCTGCAAACTGGGATCTATACTTACCCGCTGCTCTCTTTGTGTATCAACTTAACAAACACTGTGTCACTGGGTACTCTCCCTTTTATATGTTATATGGGCGTGAGGACACCACTCTGTTGCTCCTGGGGGCTCTTCTCCTCTGATAAGGCTGTAAACCCAGATGACCATATCAAAGATTTAGTCAACTGCATTATTGATATACAAGCTACTGCTACATCTCTGCGTACAAGACCAAGATGCTTGAGCTCTCTCCTGACAATGCTGGACGCTCTTCCTTGCCTGAGTTCAATATTGGGGACCACACTCTCTACTATCAGCATAGAGTAGGAGGACGCGCTCACAAGTTAGATATGTTGTGAGTTGGACCTCTAGAAGTGACCTTCAAGCAAGGATCAGAGTACACTGTGAAACTCCTCTCTAGTGGTCAACCATTTGCCTGAGTGCATTCCAAGTTCCTCTGCAAGTACCACCACCCTAAGGCCAATCTAGAGGGGGGCAATGTCGTGAATGTCACTATTCACAATGCTTTGATTTTGCCTTTAGTGGGCCATTTAAAAGCAAATCTCTTGCTTTTGCTTACGCCCTTTAAAACAAGGCTGGCTCCAAATTGGGAAATACAACTGTTCAGTTTCTTGATCCTGCGCAACTCACTTGCCCCACTCATGCTGCTGGCAAGTGATCCTACTGTCCTAGTACTATTTTGTGGTATTGCCAACAATATATATTTTATTTCATATTCATCAATAAAATTTATGTTCTATTCACATTTTTGTCTTTGTGTCTTCACATACTTTGGCGCCTCTCTAGCCACGTCTAGCAGATATTATTCAATCAAGACCACAAGGTAATTGTGTATCCTTCCCTGCCATTCTAACCAAGACTTAGTATAAATTTAATCCTAAGGTTAGGATTCCCTGTTGTGTATCTGTGCTGCGCCTCAGGTCTTGACACAAACCATTACAGTAAAGGAGTTAACAAGAGCCTATGAGAAATGGTGCCTACACAAGTCTTCAGAGATGGCCGTTGATATCCTGCAAAACACCTTACAGTAGTTTCTAAACCTGTTGAGATAAACAAATATTATTGATTTTAGAGCACATAGGTTCATTCATACAACAAATTTTATCTGGAACCAGTTGAAGGACAATTTACTCAATAAAGCTTCTATTTATCTAGGGCCAAAAACAAAAATAGCCAATCACACAACAAAAATAAAATCAAATACTGAATTCCAAAAATGAGATGGCAAATGCATGGAACTCAAATTCAAAATAGACTCAAACCAGTCACTTCCTGAGCATTCTACATCAAATTTGATTATGATTGTGTGGCAAATATGATACAAACAAAGAACACATGAGGTTCAGTCACAAAAGGTATGAGCCCAAACACAAAACAGCTCATTTTTTTGAAAATATTGATCTTTTTTGGGACTCAAATTGAAAATAGTGGATTTCAGGAGTGAATCCAAAAAAAATATTCAGGGGACTTGTGACAGATCCAGGTCCAACCAGTCCAACTTATCATTATCCTGCCCTTGACTCTTATTAGCATTACCTTCCTGTGACAAAGATTTGAGGAGCTTTGTCTCCAGGGAGGCAATTTTATGGGGCAACACTTTTTTGCCATCCCGCCAGTGAGCCATGATCTTAACACTCTTTTCCTCTCTTCCTCTTAAAGCCTCAATCTCACAATTTGCCCTGGATTTTGCTTGTTGTAAATTTTTTTCAAATCCTACTAACAGGTTCCAAGAATCACACACATAGATGAAATTTCCTTGAGCAGGAGTCCCTTCTTTTGCAAAGTAATTGAAATACAATTCTTCAAATGCAGCTTTTACTTCCACCAAAGCCTCCTCAGGCACAGTATTGGTGACCTCCAGACTTTCCCAAGCTTCCTCCAGCAAACTTGTAGGAACTTCTTTTCTGGTAGCAGCGGTTTCTGTGCAAAAGTACTTCAAATTTTGCTCTTTCAAACAATAACAAAGAAGATACAACAATAGAAAAGTAATTGAGGGAAAAGCGTCAAAATCAACAATATATCTTTATTAAGATTTAGCTGTTTTTGCTTATACATTATTTGGGGCGTATTTGGCTGAAACCCCTCCAATTCCTGAATCAACCTATGATTCATCATGTGGTCTATGATATTTGAGTCATCCAAACCTAGATCTTTCCCTAAAAGATCCCCTGTAATTCCCACCCTATGAGAATTAACCTACAATGAGAAAGAGTCACCTGATGTCATTCATCTCAATGTCTCAATTCAGCATGGAGCTTCCTCAGCTCCCAGCACCAAAACCCTGTAGAATACACATATTCCAAAACTCAGCTATCAATTTTCCAACTGGGAACCAGCCTATCAAACCTAAATCCCTAGAAACCATTGCCTTTATTTAGTTATCTTTGCATTTAATGGTTTTTTGCGTTTTCCCCCATTAAAACGCTTTGAAACTCAAACCAGGTGCCACTGCAGCGCCCAGTAACTTTCCCAGGCAGCGCCACGGCGCCTGAAACATTCACTGGGTGGCGCCTTACAAATTAATTAGGCGGTGTGGCACTTCTAACCTAATAAATTTGCCAAAACAGCACTTTTAACCCAAATTTGGGGGTTTATCTATGGTTAACCTTGACCAAACTTCTTGACACAGTCAAGGCAATTAAACAATATAATTAGATCCTCATTAATTATATTCCCATGAATTTATTATTAATCTTCCTGGTTAATTAAATTGTTTTTGAGATGCCTAGTCACCAAGATTGCTTTGACCAATTATGCCTCAATTTTACTATTTAGCCTGGCCTGTCTAACCACCCATACTCTATTTTTTATTAAATATAGATACCAACTTTCTAGGAATCTTTATCTGAAGAATTCCAGTCAACCCTATCTACATGAAATAAACAGCAAAAACAGAACATCTTCATATTTTGGAGTGTTTATTTGGCTAAATACTTGACAGTGACTGTTGTACAGTCACATGGCCCCTCCTTCTCTTCAGGGGAATTAGCCTCATCTTCCTGGACCTTTCTTAGCTCTAATTTCCCATGGAACAGCTTAAGGAATTGAGGATGAATACGGGAACACTCTTCTCCTAGGGCAACTCTGACTCCTCAAATTAGGTAGTTTGGCCCTGGACTAACCAAGATAATCTTCAAAGGACCCACCTATTGCTAAAGACCTCTTCTGGGGTGTTTCTCTCAGCACCTTTGATCAAACCACACCAAATCTTTAACCCGGAAATGATCACAAGGAAGTACTCCAGGCTTTGAGTTCCACTTGGCAGCACGTCTCTCTTGAACCTGCTCTCCTTTACTCCTTGCCTTGGCAAATAACTTCTGCATCTTTACAACATGTTCTTCTATGGCGTTTCCATAGGAATTCTTTTTCAAAAACTCCCATTGACTAGCATCAGTGCTTGTTGTAGTTTCCTGGCCATACAACATCCAAAAACAGAGAAACCCCATTCTTATCACTGGACATTGTACAATATGCCATGACACTCATTGCCAAGTGATCCTTCCAACGGGTTGTGGCTCCATCAGCTAATTTCTCCATGATGCTCCTCAGTGTTCCAATGGTTTTTTTGGCTAAACTATTTGACTTGGGATGATATGGGGCTGAGGTTAACTTAGAAATGCCCCATTTCAAGCATTCATTAGTCAACACTGGCCCTACGTAGGATGGTCCATTATTGGTGAGAACCTTCTCAAGACAATCACGCTGTTCTATTATTTCTTCTCAGAGAAAATTAGCAATTAGCACACTTGTTTCTTTGGTCAATGCTCAAACTTCTACCCATTTGGTAAAAGAATCAACAGCCACCACAAAGTAGTCTTTTTGACCACTTTCTAATGTAATGTGACCAGTATCCATTGAGATCAACTCAAAAGGATAATTTGACATCACTGACTTGAGCTGCACCTTGGATTTCACTGCTGAGAATTTAGAGCAAATATCACATTCTTGCAAAATCTGAAGGACTGTAGCTCTCATCTCTGACCACCACTACCAAGCTTTCACTGCTTGCAATAGCTTCTCATATTGGAGGTGACCTCCCCATTTCACACAGAGATCTCTGACTACTTGTAGACGCTTGGATTTTTCTACATAAATCCTATTCCTTGATAAAGCTTCCTGGGCTTCTTTTATCTCAGTCTCTTCACAGGCCAACAGCGCTCAGGACAATAAGTCAGGAATCTGATTTTCTAACCCTGAGTAATAGATGATATCATAATCATATCCAGAGAGCTTCTCTGCGTACAATTGCATTTGGCCTTGTTAGTCTTCCTTAGTCTGAATTCCTCTCAATGCTGCATGGTCAGTGACAATAATAAACAGCATTCCTAGGATACATGTCCTAAAATGTTCCACTGCCCATACTATTGCCAATCCTTCACATTCAGTAGCCAAGTATTTTCTTTGAGTTGTCCCCAATTTCTTAGAACCATACACAACAGGATGGCAGGACAACTTTGACTCTCCTTCTTGAGTGAGAACAGCACCAAGACCAGTTGAACTTGCATCTGTCTCAATGTAGAACAACTTTGACCAATCAGGGAATCTTAGTATGGGGGCTTCAGAGAGTTTCTTCTTTAGGTCTAAGAAACTTGACTCTTGCTCTTGTCCCCAAATAAATTGGGTGCTCTTCCTGTTAACTCAAACAATGGCTCTCTAAGTGTGGAGCAATTAGGTATGAATCTCTGGTAGAAATTCACCGGCCTCATAAATCCCCAAACCTCTCAAACTGACTGCAGCAGCCTCATACTTAACAACAGAGTAACTCTCTCAACTCTTAGCTTAATCCCTTGAGAATTCAAAATATGCCCTAACACCTTGACCTCTTGACAGGCAAGCTTAGTCTTAGATATACTAATCTTCAACTTTTCTTTCTCCATCTGGCAATATACTTCCTCAAGATCCTCTAGATGTCTTTCCCAGGAAGGGCTATATACAATAGTATATATATACTTAGACACATCTAGGCTATAGTCCTGTCATGATCTGGTCCATTACACGCTGAAACACAGCACCTGCTGTCTTCATTCCCAATGGCAATACTTTCCATTGGTACAGACCGTCAGGTGTAGAGAATGCTGTGACCTCCTTAGACTTCTCATCAATCAACAATTGGTGATAACCCTTAGTCAGGTCAAATGTGGTGAACCAGGAATATTCAACCATGGTGTCCAGCTGGACTTCAATTCTTTGCATTGGGTAGGCATCATTTAAAATATCCTTATTCACTATTTGGAAATCAATATAAACGTGTATGTTCCCATCTGGCTTTGGGATACAAACCATTAGAGCAGAGTAAGGACTGATACTTTCCTCAATCAGGTTGGTCCTTTGAATTTTCTCTACCTCTTCTTTAATTGCAGCAATTGCCGCAGGACTACAACAGGGTCCATAGCCTTTGTATGGCTTCCCAGTCAGCGTTTTTATGACATAGGGTGGAACAGTTCTTCTCAAATCATATTTGTCCAACAAGAAGCAACTACTCCATTTCCACACCAGAGTATACAATGGGGTACCTGGTGCTTCATTTTGAAATAGTATATGGGTTAAATTGTTGAAGGGCATACAAACATAAAGACAGTAGGTTTATTTTTTGTGACTTCCCCAGCCACAGACATCCAAACTTCAATACACTGACCTTTCTGTATGTCCACAGGAAATGCGCAAGTGTTAATCAACTTCCAGGACTTGAGGAGTTTGCCATTTGACCCATTCTCAAATATTGTCACATTTGAGGATATATTACAGGGTAATTCTGGGATAACTTGTCCTCCCTGTGTTTCACAATTGAAAACTACTGTCTTCAACCAGGCAATTCCCTTTGGTGGAATTTAGCAATGTTCCTTGGCGTAGATGACCACTGACTGAACATCTTCTGGTGCTAGCCAAATTTTCAGCTGTTGGTAAGCGTATTCAACTCCCTCATGGACTGAGACATTCTTGACAGCATCCAGGCTCACCTTGGCCTCAATAATCCAAGTCATGCCTAGCAGAACATCAAATCATGCTCCCGGCAAAACTATAGCAGAAGTCTTGACCATGGTATTTTTCCATTTTATTACCACCTCATCAAACACATTGTGTTCAATAGTGGTAACCCCATCCGCAGAAGATAAAGTCAGCGTGACCAACCCTGATGGGTCCATACCATGTTTACAGACAAAGTTTTTTGATACTGCTACTCCAGCACATCCTGGATCATATACTGACTTTGCAGAGATACCATCAATAAAAATATCCAGGAGGATAACCCCTTGCAATGCCCACACAAAAGGTTTGGCAATCAATAATTCTGGCTTGCTTTGGGCCATCTTTTTACGCCATTACACTACTTTGAGTCAATCCACACTCAAATGGACCTGCACAGGCTGCCAGGTAGTTTCCCTGTCTTTCTGCATACCCAAGCGCACATCCAATATTACTCATCTGGAGAGACATCTGGACTTTCCTCAGGCAGAGTTGGACAAGATACATCAATTTCTTGTACAGATGGCCCCACTGGTTTACTGGAACTTTTCCTGTACTCCAAGGCCTTTCCAGATTAAATTATCATTCTCCCATTATTATTCTCTGAATTACCAAGCTCAGGTTGGGAGACACCTAAGCCCGCCTTTCTTTTCCCAAATCCTTAAACATAAGGTCTGGGTGTTCCTTGTCAAATTCTGCATAATCAGGACATTTTCCAGCAAAATGGCTATCTTTTCCGCAGATCCAGCATCCCTTTGCCATGGGAAACTTACATGCCCACTTAAATCTAGACATGTGATCCTTATCTGAGGGACTTCTAAGACGTCTGGCTCTCTCATAAGACCCTTCCCCTGAAGCCACATGAGCTCATACTCTTGGGCAAGGAGCACTATGTGGAGACCCACCAAGGTTACATTCCATTTGAATGACCTTTTGAACAACTTTTGACCATGACAACTTCTCACAACGCAGTATAGAAGCCTGAGTTCTCAACCCGGGCAATATTCCAATGAAGAAAGCATCCTTCACCAGATCATGATGATGTTCCACGTCCACAAAAGCAAGGAACTCTTCCATCCTGGAAGAATACATCAACACAGTTTCATGGCCAGTCTGGGTAGTGTCTCAGGCTTTCACAGAGCATCACCAGGTCTGAGGGTTACCGTGTAGCTGGCTTCCAATTCCTCCAGCAATGTGGTTCAATTGTTGCCTTTACATCTTTTAAACCGCTTAAAGCATGCAGGAACTGCAAGGACTTCCAACCAATGACATTTCTCAGCATCCTCCATACCAGAGGCTTGGATAAGAAAACCCTCCAGGAAAGTGTTTCCTTCCTTTGGATTTCCAGGGAACAGTGACATTTTGGCAAGCATAGACTGGACTCCTTTCACCATGGGTTTTTTCTGCCCCTGTGTTAGGCGCTGTGACGGATCTAGGTCCAACCAGTCCAACTTACCATTATCCTGCCCTTGACTCTTATTATCATCACCTTCCTGTGGCAAAGATTTGAGGAGCTTTGTCTCCAGGGAGGCAATTTTATGGGGCAACACTTTTTTGCCATCCCACCAGTGAGCCATGATCTTAACACTCTTTTCCTCTCTTCCTCTTAAAGCCTCAATCTCACAATTTGCCCTGGCTTTTGCTTGTTGTAATTTTTTTTCAAATCCTACTAACAGGTTCCAAGAATCCCACACATAGATGAAATTTCCTTGAGCAGGAGTCCCTTCTTTTGCAAAGTAATTGAAATACAATTCTTCAAATGCAGCTTTTACTTCCACCAAAGCCTCCTCAGGCACAGTATTGGTGACCTCCAGACTTTCCCAAGCTTCCTCCAGCAAACTTGTAGGAACTTCTTTTCTGGTAGCAGCGGTTTCTGTGCAAAAGTACTTCAAATTTTGCTCTTTCAAACAATAACAAAGAAGATACAACAATAGAAAAGTAATTGAGGGAAAAGCGTCAAAATCAACAATATATCTTTATTAAGATTTAGCTGTTTTTGCTTATACATTATTTGGGGCGTATTTGGCTGAAACCCCTCCAATTCCTGAATCAACCTATGATTCATCATGTGGTCTATGATATTTGAGTCATCCAAACCTAGATCTTTCCCTAAAAGATCCCCTGTAATTCCCACCCTATGAGAATTAACCTACAATGAGAAAGAGTCACCTGATGTCATTCATCTCAATGTCTCAATTCAGCATGGAGCTTCCTCAGCTCCCAGCACCAAAACCCTGTAGAATACACATATTCCAAAACTCAGCTATCAATTTTCCAACTGGGAACCAGCCTATCAAACCTAAATCCCTAGAAACCATTGCCTTTATTTAGTTATCTTTGCATTTAATGGTTTTTTGCGTTTTCCCCCATTAAAACGCTTTGAAACTCAAACCAGGTGCCACTGCAGCGCCCAGTAACTTTCCCAGGCAGCGCCACGGCGCCTGAAACATTCACTGGGTGGCGCCTTACAAATTAATTAGGCGGTGTGGCACTTCTAACCTAATAAATTTGCCAAAACAGCACTTTTAACCCAAATTTGGGGGTTTATCTATGGTTAACCTTGACCAAACTTCTTGACACAGTCAAGGCAATTAAACAATATAATTAGATCCTCATTAATTATATTCCCATGAATTTATTATTAATCTTCCTGGTTAATTAAATTGTTTTTGAGATGCCTAGTCACCAAGATTGCTTTGACCAATTATGCCTCAATTTTACTATTTAGCCTGGACTGACTAACCACCCATATTCTATTTTTTATTAAATATAGATACCAACTTTCCATGAATCTTTATCTGAAGAATTTTTAGTCAAACCTATCTACATGAAATAAACAACAAAAACAGAACATTTTCATATTTTGGAGTATTTATTTGGCTAAATACTTGATAGTGAGTGTTGTACAGTTACAGGGCTACAGCAATATTTTCAATGTATGTACTTCTAAATTTGGGCATTTGTGTCTGAGAGAATGTCTCAAATAGGAGCACTCCTTTAAATAAAATTAATTTTCTAGAAATACTTTTTTTTCTGTTTTTAATAGAAATTTAATTGCTTTTTGTTTACAATGAGTTTCACCAGAAAAGATAACTTTGACATATTCAAGGAACAGTACCAGAAGCTACTCCAAGCTTGGGCTGCTGATCAAGGGAGTGCAACCACTATGGTTCCCATGTACACCCAATCTAATATAAGCAATGAGGAGGGTGAGTTGTATGTGTCACCAGGACCATCCACATGTGGCTTTTTCAATAGCCAATATGATGCTCCCCAAGAACAGGCCCAACCCAAGCCCGTGCCATATTTTAGAGACTAGGAAACTGTGGCCTCCTAACCTTATCCAATCATTGCTCAATAATTCAGGCCAATCAAACCTTGCCCTTCCTAATCTGAGTCCCCTTATTGCCAAAGGCCCCCAAAAACATTAACTTGTAACAATGAGGTGATAGAGGAGATTTTGAGCCTAAAGCAGAGTGGCAGAAATTGCTGCCTGTCTTCAATTCACTGAGGCAATGGTTAAGCGTGAGTTCCAAGCCCTCTTGAAGAGAGGTGGTGAAAAGCTAGCTAAGAAGCCAAAGAAGAAGGTCAAATCCCAGATCAATGATGCCTATCCTCTAATGCTTGGCATCCTCTAGCAGGTCCTGTACCTCTGATTGACTAATTTTGTGCCTACTTGGGCTCCACAGAATCTTAATAGCCTACTGCACTGCAAATTAGTGGATACACAGGCTTGTTGTTAATGTTCTTGTTCTGAACAATTGTGCAGTAGAAAAATGGAATGTTGGCTCTGATTTGCCACACAACCAGTAATTGGTGCCACTATTACCTGCTGCCTGTCCTAAATTTTGGACAACTTCATATTTATATCTTACTATAAATTATCATTACAAGTCCAAGACTATGGCATATTAGGGGGAAACACCCCCAAGGGTAAAAAAGAAAACAGAGGGGATTGCCATTGGTGCATTCCTAGCAGCTTCCCCAAAAGGGACTGTATTTTACCAAACCATAACCAGTTACACCAATGGGTACTGGTACAGGAAATTAATCTCTGGCCTGCTAGCTGCCTGGGGCTTGGCCAATTCCAAATACTGAATATTCCTGAGCTACCACATGGAGTTTGCTGAATTGGCCTCCAATAAAATACAAAAAAATAACCATGGTGCCGTAATTTCCCCTGCCAGTCATGCTGATCTTCACCTGGGTGATGTGTTGTTCTTCAACATTGGGTACACTATCCATGAGCGCAACCCCGCAACTTTCAGCCAGGTGGTTAGTGCAGCCAATGACCACACTGTGCTTTTCCCCTATCAGAAGGTTACTGACATGTTCACAAAGATGACGCTGAACACCCATAATAGCAGCCAATATCAAAGGACTCCCAGCTGCCCCCTTGCAAATCCCTGGAGTGCAAGCCATTCACTGTTCTCTCTGAGTCTGAATATAATGTCATGCATCATCAATTCCTCCAAGCCACTCATGGCACTCATGCGCCACTAGGTCCTCCAGCTGCCCTAGTCCCCATCTAATCCTCCCAGGTGACCAGAACCAACCCCTCCAGCCAACCAAGTTCTCCCCCCACAATCCAGCCTGCCAACTAGTTTGCCCCACCCACTTCCATATTTTGCCAATTAAACTTTGTCCCCCCAAACAATTTTTTATTTTTATAATATATATTGGTTTAATTAGTAAGTATTTTTATTGTAGTAAAATATAATTTATATTTTAATACAGTGATAATTGATGTCAGAACTTTTGGTTCTGCTATCAGACCTGACAGTCTGATTAAGATTTGCTTTATTAAGTAATGGGGTTATCTTAGTCATTATGTTGATAGAATTCTTGTATGACAACAAGCGTTACTGCAATGTCTGTGGATTCCTTGGAAGTGCAACAGCTGGTGATGTTCAAGGGAGGCAACTAGCAAGCAGCTTTCTAAGCTGGCGGCTTGCTAAGGTCTTTGAGAACTGACTAAGGTCTTCAAACTCAGATTTATTCTTCTACTGTGAAAACGTTTTACAGTAGAATCTTCTTATTTTTGTCTGCCTTCCATACGTCCAATGGAAGTCTTTTATAGAGCTTGCGCTCTCTTGCCAGGATAATATCATCTGGTACTTCTAACTCTTACTTGTTCAGTATTTTCATCCCCAGACCGCCAGCATCAACCCCCAGAGTCAGAAATCCTTGCAATGACATGGGATTCAATATCATAGTACCCTGTGCTGGGTGCTTGTTGCCATATAGTCATGCCTAATCCATAGTGTGCTGGCAGTGGTGGCGCTAATTGATGACTCTATTTTTAGTGCATAGTTTGTCATTACTAAGCAACCTTTCTAGCAGGAATTTGCAGTGGCACTGGCAAGTTGCCAGTGCAAATTGATCACAGCCCTTTCAGATCCTTGGAGAACCCCATGATTACTAACCTGGCAGTTTTCTAGAGTATTCCAGAATAACTCTAGCCAATTGGGAATCAGTCATAATTGGAGGTCTATGAAATTCCTGGTTGTTCTTTTAATAAGTGATGCAAATCTACTTTAAAAAGGCTTTTCAAATCAATTAATCCTTCTAGTAATATATTGGATGCTTCCACAATTAATGGCTTAACATGCCACCAAGATTAACAAGGTAGAATAAAGTCAGTATAAATTCCTGATATTTCCCCCACCTTGACTTAGTTATACCTTCAATATTTTAATATAAGCCAGAATGTCACATCCATTGAATGCCTCCAATGCCTCCTGTGTTACTGATGCACACAGTCTAATTGCTGCCATGTCAAAATGGGCCGGGCCCTTTTCCAGAAAATTTCATATGATGCTAAGAAGGTGCATATTTGCAGGCTTTACAATAGGGACACCAGTACAATTTTTATTGGCATGGGTCATGATTAGCCTCCTCAAAAGCAGGCATGCAGGAACCTGAGTCTCTACTAAAGCAGCCAACACACAAAGAGTCAACCCAGCAGGATGCGGAAATCCCCTTGGCTCCTTCCAAAGAGCAGTCCATTGACACCTGGGTATATGTTCATAGGACTTCAGCCTCTCAAGCTCTAGTTGGCGACTTTCAAACAGTCCAATACCAAATTGACATGCCCAACTTCAATTGTAGCATCATTTTTTCTGGCTACAAATTGTGTTGTCAATTCCTCTTTGTTGTCCTCCAGCAGAGACCCTGTCAGGATCTGAAGGCACACATTACGTCTTCAAGCTTTGGCTTCTTCTCAGCAGATGACAAAGTGTTGGCAGAGCGCCTTAGTCATGATCTCCTTGACCTTGTTGAAGTCTCTTGTACCAGCAATCATGCCAATAGTTTAAACCAGGGATTTTTTTATCCAAATCACTGACCAGATAACCCAATCCTGGTTCTGGCATCTTCCCTCATTCCTGTCAGTGTATCAGAAGCTGCAGGTTGACAACTGCAACCAGCGGGATAGTTGCTTAGGGAAAGTAGTACACCGTTGTTGGGACGCCTTCCACAACGGGGATCAGGAAGCCGCGGTCCAAGCCATGATTCTATGTGGGAAAGTCATGTTGACACCCAACCTATGTCTCCCCCAGGGCAGCTTTCAGGGAATGTCTAAACACTGGGAAAAACTCTGAAACACTGTCAGAAATATAAAGACAATACTCCTCAATGAGTATCTTTCTATTGACAACTTTATAATGGATTGCCTTGTTCTGGGGTGTGGCTACTCCTTAGAAGGTGGCCTCTGGCAGGTCAACTGGGACTTTGAGTCCATCCCCCTACCTTTAGTTAACTTTTCTCACCTTTCTCCTTCCCAAAAAAAATTGTGGCTGTGTGTGGATGTCTTCTTGTCTGTTGAGAGCTAATTATTTCCTTTTGAGTCACTACCCCAGGATGTGGCTCTTCTGTCTGGGGACCAAGAGTCCAATATGACAATAGTGACACCTGGGCCTCAACGCGCCAGCCTGGCCAACCCTGAAGAAGATTCCAACAAGGACAATGAGAAAAAAAAAGACAATAATGACGGAGACAGCAAGGATAATGATAACAACAAGTATCAGGAGGGCAATTTCTAGCCTTGCCCTTTTGCTTGTTTACAAGAAAATCAATTTCAAAAATATTTATTTGTATTAATTATGAAGTGTAGGAATTTTACTTAGATGCCATTGTTTGTCAAATTTTGAAAAAGTTTTAAAAACCTTGTGTGGACTCTATTAATGAGCCATCCATCTGAAACATCCTTGATTGTATAGGCGTCTTGGCCTGTCTTCTTGATGACTTCAAATGGTCCTTACTAGATAGTGTCAAGTTTGTGTGCTCTTCCTATTACTTTGTTGTGATAGGATACTTGAGTTCCAACCTTAAATTCTGAAAATGTGCAGTGGTTAGCGTTATCTTGTTGGTGTCCTTTTGTTCTGGCCAGTGTGGTCTCTGTGAAGGCTTTAGCCTGAAGCTTAATCAGTGTATCTGCCAAATTTGTCATGTATTGATTTTAGGTGCTGTCCCCAGTATTGCCCATAGCAGAGAACAGGATTGGCAAGATGGCAGGGTGTCAACAATACATGAGCTGGAATGGAAAAAACTTAGTTGTGCTATGAATATAGATGTTGTATGCAAACACAACTGCTGGCAGGAACAGATACCACTTGGAGGTATGCTTATCTGTCAGTTTCCAAAGGATATTCACCAAGGTTCCATTTGCTCTCTCAATCATCCTGTTTTTTTTCTGAGTGGTACAGAGTAGAGAGCACTTCCCTCACATCCATGAGCTCATTTAGCTTTGGGATGAAATTGGTAGTGAAATTAGTGCTGTTATCTGTGAAAATAAATTGTGGGCAGCCATGGTGGTGAATGATGCGTTCTAAAATGAACCTGGCAGTGGCTTCTGCACTAACATGCTGGAGGGCTTTCCCCTCTGCTCATTTGGTAAGGCAGTCTATGACACTATAATGTACCTGAGCTGACCAACGCACATTTAGAGAGGACCAACTACGTCAATGATGACGGTGTGCCAAGCATATTTAGGCTTGAAAGCCTTATCTTGATGTTTGGGCACAAATGACTTCTTGTGTTGACACTCTGCACAGCAATTTAAGGTCTCCTTGGTGTCAAATAATAGGGACTCCCAGTAGTAGTGAAGCTGCAACTGGCGTACTGTCTTTTGGAGGCCGCCATGTCCAACAGCCTTATGTGTGGCTATGATCAGGGAATATCTTTTGGAAGGGCAAGGGAAAACGTACTTATTTCCTTGATGGTATGTGTAGAGTTTATCATCTTCTACTCTGCAGTCTTTCATAATTTCCCTTAGGATAGCCTGTATTTCTTCAGTATCATCTTCAAACTGGCCAATTAACATCTTATCATACAGTATAAGTCCTGTGATGATACTATATTAAAAGTTGGGAGTCTGGATAGACAGTTGGCATTCTGGTGTTTTGCTCCTGGCTGGTGTACTATCTTGTAGTCAAATGCCTGTAATTTTAGGGGACATTTTGCTAAGCAACCTTCTGGTTCTATTAGGTTCTGAAGCCAGCTTAGGCTGGAGTGGTTTGCCACTACTGTGAACTGAACCACATATAGATACACCCAGAACTATTTGTAGGCATATATTACTGCCAAACTCTCACGTTCTGTCACAGTGTAATTTTGCTCATGGACGTTCAGGGAGCATCTGGCGTAGGCAACCAGATGTTCTTTGCTGTCATTGTCATTCTAGGAAATTACTGCTCCCAGAGCGCTCAAAGAGGCGTCTGTGTGGACCACAAAGGGCTTAGTGAAATTGGGATAAATTAGCGCTGGACTTCCAGACAGACTGGTTCTTAATGAGTCAAAAGAAGACTGGCAGGCAGATGTCCAGGTAAAAGGTACTCCATTTTTAAGCAAGTAAAAGATAGGTTCATCTGTATGCAAGAAATTTGGAATAAATCTGCAATAATATCCTACCATGCCTAGAAACACCTGAATACCCCTTTTTCTTTTGAGAGTCTTCATTTTAGTTATTTTACATTTTGGCGGGCTGTGGCTGAAGTTCTTTAGTATCAATCACAAAACCCAAGCATTTGAGCTGGTCTTTGAAGGACTGGTACTTCCTGGGCTAGATCTTCAAGTTAGCATCTGCTAGTTGCTTGAAAACTGCCTCCAGGTGTTCCAGATGATCTATGAACGTCCTAGAGAAGACGTTAATATCATCCAGATACACAAGGATGCAGGACAACTTAAGATCTCCAAGGATTGTATCCATAGCTTGTTGGAATGTTGCCAGCCTGTTACATAATCCTTGGGGAATGTGTGTTGGTTGGAATAGGCCCTATGAAGTGATAATAGCACACTTCTCTTGTTCTTATGGTGGCAGCTTAATCTGCCAATAACCTGAGATCAGATCCTTTGCAGAGAAGAACTTTGCGCCTCCCAGGCGGTCCAAGGCATTGTCAATTCTTGGCAGCGGGTATGAGTCCTTCTTTGTAATCAGATTAAGATGTCAGTAGTCTATTACTACTTGGTTACTTCCGTCTTTCTTTTTTAAAATCAGGATGAGTGACGCCCAAAGACTCTTCAATGGAACCAGTATTCCTCTATCTAAGAGCTGTTATATTTCTTCATTGACAGTCTCCTTGCTGGCCTTTGATTGTAAGATGGGGCAGAGTTGAATTGGTTTGTTTTTCCAGTGTTAATGTGGTGGGTAACGTCTGCAGCACATCTTAAGTCAAAATCATCCTCAGCAAAAAATGCACTTGTACTTCTCAAACAGGATGCTTACTTGTTCCTGTTTCTCTTTGTCTAAAGAGGGCAGGTTGGCCAATGAGGTGGTCACATAAGCACTGGCTTTGACCTGATCAGGTAAACCCATCTCAGATAGGTCCCCAATACACTTGAAGCCAGCCAGTTCCTCAATTAGCAGAAGGTGCACAGATCCCACTATCTGGTACTTCTTCACATGGATATTGTAATCCTGAAGATTGGCAAGCAGGATGTGTACTTCCCTGTGCCCTGGGGAATTATACCAGGTGCTACTCAGGGCTCAAGCCTTGATCTTCCCCATGGCTGGTTTATTTCACCATACAAGCCTGCAGGAATTTCTAGGGTCAACCCTGTTGGTACAACACACTGTGTAATGGACTTGAGAGTGAAGGTTACCAGGGAGCAAAGTGGAATCCCTTAATGCTCTTTGTTGTGTTCAGCTCCTGGGGACAACATCCAGGAGGACATAGCGGGAATCTTTATAAAAAAATATTTGAGGTTTGAAGCTAGCCTTGGGTTAGCCTTCAGGGTAAAATTAAGGGCATGTACCTTAATTTCCTGGAATACAAGATGAGGAATTACTTTTGGAAAAAAGGAAATGAAAAAGCTTGAAGATTGTTAAAGCCAACACAAATGTGGATAAACTTGTCTTTATTAGGAGAAATGATTCTACTTAAAAAGTGGATAAGGGCTAATGATAACTCATTAGGTAGACAGAGTGGCAGAGGGAGTCATGTTAGGGTGAGGTCATACCAGGATAAGACAAAGGCAGGTACAATATTCTAAAATGGGTGTATATTGGATCAGACCTATTTACAAAAGGCAAGAAATTTCTGAAGTTAAAAGCAAAACTGAACAAATCTTTGCACATATCACTATTCAAAGGTCATATTAAAATAGCATTAATAGCGCAATTTACAACATCTCCACCCCCAATATTTGAATCAGTGAGTTGATATTTGCAGAGGAATTTGGAATGAGCTCAGGAAAAAGGACAGCCAGATGACAGCAGCTTTACAGTATACTTGACGCCCTTCTTGTAGGTGACTTCACAAGGCCCAACCCAGAGGGAGTCTAGCTTATGGGCACAGCCTCCAGTACAATTTTGATAATTTAGAACTAAGTTGCCTACTTTAATCTCAGGGAGGGGGCTCTGGAAGCATTGAAGGGCAAGAGCTCTAAGGTCTTGACTTTATAGGCAGTTTAATATGCTGTTGCCAGAATGTTGATTTTACAATTAGTTAAATCTTTGACATGAGCTTCAGGATTGGCAGAAACATCAACTTTGATCAAAGGTAGTCCCAAGATTGAGGGAGTTGTGGCTTCACGCCCATAAAGTATGGCAAAGGTAGATTGGCCAGTCACTTGGTGTCTAATGAGTTGATATGCAAAGAGAGAAGCAGGGAGTAACATATCCCAGTTGGCGGCATCAGAGAGGGTGAGTTTCTTCATGATGGACACAAGTGAGGAATGTTCTTGTTCAACAGTCTCATCAGTCTACAGATTATAAGGTGCAGAGAAGAATTGGTAAGTACCCATAGCTTCTACAATCAACGTGATATGGCAAGCATTAAATTTGGTGCCATTGTCAGAAAGCAGGACTTGAGGGCAGCCATGACAATAGAAGATATCTTGCAACAAGAAATTAGAAGTGGTCTTGGCAGCTATATCTTTTGTAGCTCTGGCTTTGATCCATTTACTAAAATAATCTACGGCTACCAAGATAAACTAACACCCAGACCTAAAACAAGGGAGAGGCCCAACAGCATCAATGCTCACAGTGTGGAATGAATGCTTAGGGGGGATGAGCTTGAATTGATGTTGGAAAGGTTGGGGTTGCTGAAGCTGACAAGAATGACAGGAGGCAAGGACATCAGGGTTTAAGAGGTGCATGTTTTCCCAATAGAAGTTCTTGCACAGCCATTCATGAGTTTTTGCTATACCCCCATTTCCAGTATCAATGTGGGCTTGGAGAACAATGGCTATTCTCATACTAGGACAAACGTAGGGCAGATAGATGTTGTTGACTTTCTTGAAGAGTTGTCTATCTCAAATCACAGTATCTTTTGATAGGGTCTAAAGTGACAATCAGATGTCTTCTGGTTCAGTGGTCCAGGAGTCAGGGTACCCTATTAATTCATATAGGCAATCAGCGTCTGCAGGATGAATAGCTAGTATAGGCATCCTTGGTAATCCATCAGCATTCTGATGTTGGGCACCAGGGTGGTGGACCACATTGAAATTATATCTTTTCAAGCGCAGAGCCCAACGTGCTAATTGACCTTCAGGCTCCTTTAATTGCTGCAACCACTTAAGGGATGAATGGTCAGTGACTACAGTAAAGTGAGTCCCGTAAATTTAGTGCTGAAACTTTTTCACTGCATGTAAAAGTGCTAGGCACTCCTTTTTGGTGACACTGTAGTTCTTCTTGTGCTTATTTAGGACCCTTAAAAAGTAGGCTACAGGTCAATCCATGCCCTCATCATTGAGCTGGGCTATGGTGGCACCTACAGCTACTCCACTAGCGTCAGTGTACAAGATAAACTCTTTATCATAATCAGGATAGACTAGGATGGGGCCTCTTTAAGCTTGGCCTTCAGCGCCTCAAAGGATTGCTGTTGGCTTCCAGTCCATTCAAAGGGCACGTTCTGGAGGAGTTGGACAAGGGGTTCACTTAGTTCAGCAAAGTCAGGGATGAACTGTCAATAAAGCCCATCATACCAAGAAATACTTGGACCTCCTTTAGGTTTTTGGGAGGAAGCATCTTGTCAATGGCTTCCATCTTATTATTCATGAGGCGTATTCCAGTTTGGGTGACCTCATGGCCCAAGAATTTGAGTTGTTCTTTAAAGAAGGAGCACTTTGAGGGTTTGAGCTTTAAGCCAGCTTTTTGAATCTTAATAAAGACAGCCTTGAGATGATCTAAATGACTGGTAAAGGTGGAGCTGAAAACAGTGATACTGTCAAGATATATGAGAACACAGGAGAGCTTCAGGTCTTGTAGAATAGAGTCCATAGCTCTTTGAAACGTAGCCGGGGCATTGCAGAGTCCTTGGGACATTTGAGTGGGTTTTTAGAGGCCTTCCAAAGTGATAAGGGCAGCTTTTTCCCGGTCTTCTGGAGACAAGTCAACCTGCTGGTATCAGAAGTTAAATCCATAGCAGAGAAGAATTTTGAGACTCCCAGCCGTCAGAGAGCATTGTCAATCCTAGGCAACAGGTATGAATCCTTTTTTATGAGCAAGTTCAGACGGCAGTAATCCATTACAATGTGGTGGCCTATGTCCTTCTTCTTGTGGATCAACAAGGGGGAGGCCCATGGATTTTGGGAAGGGGCAAGTAGTCCAGTGTCTAATAGTTGTTTGAGCTCCTTAGAAACCTGGGCATCCTCTACCCTGCTGCAGCAGTAAGGCTTGGCACAAAAGGGCAGTGCATCACCAGTATCTATCTGATGGATTACCCCTTTAGCTAGGCCATAATCTGTAGGTCCCAAGGCAAAGATATTGTTAAACTGATTGAGCAGCACTAGTACATCTTTTTGTTGGATAGGTGACAGTTTTGGGAAGTTGACAGCAGTGAAAAAGAAGAGAACCTGAGGGTTTTCTTCAGGTAGGTTAAAGTCACTGAAGGTTCTAAAAAGGTAGAGGGAAGCCATTTGTTATGCTCCTAATATGTGACCATGCCCTACAACTTGGCCCTGAGATACTCACATAGACGAAGCAGTCAGGTTAGCTAGCAACAACTGTACAGGTCCCTTATAAGTTTGATCTAAGATCCCCGGGCATAACTGGGGCTCTTTGTGGCTTAGAGATTCAGGAGAGTATAGCTCCAGGAAAGACTTTTCAGGTAGTGAGTAAGATATCTGAGAGTCTATAATCACTTAGGAGCCTGAAGGGATGGTGACAAATGCAGGGGCAAGGAGAGGCACACCTTCCTCTACAGGACAGGAAGGAGGAGAACGCATATTGGAGGAATGAGTTCTGTACTTGAGCGAGAAGATACCTGTGGGGTACTCAAGCACACAAGTCTTAAGGCGTTTTCCTGGGAGATGAAGAGGCTCTTCAAAAATTAAGGGGACCTTGTATTCTAAGAGCAATAGGTATCCATATTGAAGGTTTACAAATCCATTATATTCTTGGAGGAATTACATACCAACTAGGAGATCAAAGCTTTTGTTCTCTAGGCCAATAGCAGGGGAAGCAATGAGAAGCTTTCCAAACCTCGTGGGCAAGGCAGAGTAGGCACTAATGGCTTGAGTTTGAGCCATGCCAGCAGTACCATAGGATTGAGTGTAATTGAGGTCAGGAGCCAGCTTAAGCTTCTTCATTAGCTTGGATTATACCACATTGACTGGGGAATTTGTATACAGAATTGCCTTGATCTTAAATTTTTATATTTACACTTCCACGCGGGTAGTATCTTTCCCAAAAGGGGGTAAGACAGCCAGAACGTCTTGTGCAGCTTTCAACTATTTCTCTCATTTGGCTAACATTCATCATAAGGTAGAAATTTCTTTATGCACAGTCTGCAAAGGGAGAGATACAGTCACATTCTGGAAAAGAACTTCTGCTAGTTCAGCAGCTTCTTCAGAAGAGTCTACCAGGACAGGAGGTCAATGAGCCTGGGCTAGGTAAGGGCAAGACATTATGGCCTTGGCTTCACTTGAAGGTGGGCAAGTGGTAGTTGTGGTTCTCCCTGAGCAAAGCTTGTAAGGGACAGACACAGTTTCTGGGTCATACAACACAGAGTAGCTATAACTATCCAATTCATTGTAGTCAGAATCTTCAGGTTCACAATCACTAGAAAGATTGTGGAGCAGGTGAAGGATGGTTAGTCCAGCCAAATAGGGAGATTCCTCTTCAGAAGGAAGATCAGTAGGAGACAGGGGAGATAAATCAGCAGAGAGTGTCTCTGTCTCTAAGCTGACCTCTCTTTTCCTGTCTGCTCCTTTGGGTTGCAACCCTCTACCTGAGGGTAGTTACAGGTACATGAGTGGCGCCCTATTTGACCAAAGTTATAACATCCTTTTCTCTTAGGCTGCCAACTTGAGCCCAGAGTCATAATGCACAGAGTACAAGAGGTGGTTCCAGCGTTGTTGGCCTTACTCTCATAAACCACAGTACCCCTGTGGTTCAAATGCATGTCTTTTAATAGGGTCTTAATACTCTTCAGAAAAGTATGAGAGGCTTTTTGTGCCTTAAAGTGCAGGCACAGGAGCTGATTCACCTTCAAAGAGTTTGAACATGCTGTGTAAGCTTCACGGGGGTTAACTGACAACTGGTGATTAACTGTTGTCCTTCAATATAGAAGCGGTCAGCAAACTCAGCCAGGGTTTCCTTGGGCTTAAAGACAATATGAATAAAAGCATGCTTCTTGACCTCTAAGCTGAGATCTCTTCCAAATTCCTCAATCAGGAGGTGTTTCATGTCCTCCCAAGTGACAATTGAAGGGAGTTTGAGGACCACAACTTCTTGGCACGTAGGATGCAGGCAGGTAAGAATATGCTCCCTTTTAAGCTCGCCAGTAGCCTTTTGCATTGCAGTTTTGTAGATTATCAGAAAGGCAGCAATGGTAGAAGTTTTAGGGTCAAATATCTGCTTGAAGGAAGGCTTATTGTTGGGGTCAATGGACAATGAGGTAGATTGGCTGTTGTTGCCTGGGTTGAGAACATTGATGTGGGGATTGCCCTCAAACTCAGATTTGGCAGCAGGCTGTCTAGCCCAGAGAAGTTGAAGGCTCTCTTCCAGGGTGTCCAGTGTAGAGCTGTTTTGTCCACTAATATCTTTGGCAGTAGCGGCGCAGCTCCAAATTCATCAATCTTAATCTGTTGCACTCTTAGTATACCAGCAATCCCATTGATAAAAGTGGCCAGGGAAGTTCCTTGAGCAGTCAAAGGGATAATCTGTCCAACTTTTCTTTCTGTCAAGAAATAGAGGTTCTGTACCTCCCAAACCAGTGCATCTTGCCTATCTGCAACAACGTTTATTACTTCTGCTAGCTGGTCCAGGGCAAGAGCACAGTTGACAGGGGGTTGGCCTTCCAAGCCAGGGCAACACCCATGATTGATATGGGTAGGAGTGCCAGTGACCTCAGCCTCCCCCCTCACCATCAGAGTCAGAGTCAGAGGACAAATCATCAGGGTCAGAGAGGCGTTGTCTCAAATGCTCAATCTCATCTTGCAAGGTAGCTACTTAGCTGGTTAGCAAGGCAATACAAGAATTGGGCATAGGCTCTACTAGAGAAGGTTTTGGAACAGAAGCTTGACGTTGAGTAGTGGCTTTGAGCTCAGCTATGGCTTCCCATACCATAGCTTCAAAGGCAGACGGGACCTCCACAGAAGGAGCAGGAGGAGTCACTTTGATAGAAGCTACTCTATCATCAACATAGTTTTGAGCCTGATACAGAGTGTCTCCTAATGCAGCCTTATCCAGACCATATTTTTGGTGCATATGTTGGCCCCAACTATTGACGTGGGTCCCAACTAACTTGATTTGGAAATTAACATGCTCTCAAAATTGGTTAACTTGTTAACTAAAGTCTCAAAATCCTGACAATACTTTAGGAAAGTTGCTTCTATCTGCCCACGCCATGTAGCTTGGTAATCATCCAGTTTGCACAGTTGGTCTTTGATATATCCATGGAGAAAGGAGAAAAGGGAGTTCAATGATGAGGATAAGTACTTCTGAGAAGCCAGCAAGTTGCACTGGTTATCTGAAATAAAAGCCAAGAGGCTATGGGACCATTCTTGATAGGCCATATTTTGTACATGGTTGTTGGAGAAAGCAGTGGCTAAAGCAGTCAAAAGCTGGTTCTGAGAGCCTAGTACTAATTGGTGATGCACCAAGGCAGGTTAGATAAACTGGTTAACTAACATGCCAATAGTCTCCATTGATTTCATCAGCGCGGGGGAAGACCAAAGTCCAAGAGGAAGGAATACAGGTCTTTCAAAGCATACCCAGGACAGAGACCAGGGATGGTGTGCATTGCCACAGAGCCAGTGTGGAGGAGAGAGCAAGCTACGGCACAAGCTTGCTCATAGTTGAGAGAGAAAGCTGGAAGGGGGCCCAAGCAGGCCCAGGAGATAACACCATTACTGTTGTGTTCTGAGGCGCGGCACAGACACACAACGGGAAATCCTAACCTTAGGATTGGATTTGTACTAAGTCTCGGTTAGATGACAGGGAAGGCTACACAATTACCTTGCATTCCTAGAAGAATAATCTCTACTAGTTGTGGCTAGAGAGGCGCAGAAATACTGATAACACAAAGACAAAAATGTGAATAGAACTTAATTTTTATTGGTGAATATGAAATGGGATATATAGTGGTTAGGAATACCACAAAACACTACCAGGTTGTAGTATCACTTGCCACAAGCATGAGTGGGGCAAATGAGATGCGCAGATTCAAGAAACCAAAAAATTGTATTTCCTGATTCAGTCATCAACTCATTTTGAGAGGCAAAAGCAAAAGCAAGAGATTTGTCTTTGAAATGGTCCACCAAAGGCAAAATCAACACATGGTGAATAGCGGTATTCACAACATTGCCCTCCCCTAGATGGGTCTTAGGGGGGTGGTCCTTGCAGAGAAACTTGGCATGCACTTGAGAAAAGGGATGGCTACTGAAGAGGAGCTTTACAGTGTATTTGGACTCTTGTTTGAAGGTCACTTCTAAAAAGCCAATCCACAGAGAGTCCAACTTATGCGCGCACTCACCTACTCTATGTTGGTAGTAAAAAACTGGTTGCCAACATCAAATTCAGGCAAGGGGGAGCGCCCAGCATTATTGGTAGAAATTTCAAGCATCTTAGTCTTGTATGCAGAAGTGTAGGCAGTGGCCTGTATATCAATTATGTGGTTGACTAGATCCTTGATGTGGTTGTCAGGATTCATGGCCTTATCAGAGGAAAGCAGGGGGCCCCCAAGAGCAATGGGGTAGTAGCCTCTTGCCCATATAACATAGCAAAAGGGGAGTATCCAGTGACACAATGTTTTCTAAGGCGGTACGCAAAGAGAGCAGCAGGTAAGTATAGGTCACAGTTGGCAGCACCAGAAAAGGTGAGCTTCCTCATGATGAAGACCAGTGTTGAATTTGCACGCTTGACTGCCCCATTGGTAGAAGGGTTGTAGGGGGCAGAGAATGACTGGTGGGACTCCAAAGCTTTGACAACAGAGGTTACCAACTTGGCATTGAAGTTAGTCCCATTATCTGAGAGCAACACTTGAGGACAGCCATGGCGGTAGAAAATATCTTGTAACAGGAAGGCAGCAGTTGTCTTATCTGTGATTTCCTTTTTAGGGCAAGCCTCTACCCACTTGCTGAAATGATTAAACGCAATCAGGATAAAGCAACACCCAGAACATGAGCGGAGGAGAGGACCCACTGCGTCAATGCTGACAGTATGAAAAGCATGCTGAGGGGGAACTAACTTGAACTTGTGAGCAACAGCTCAAGGCCTCTGCAGCTGGCAGTTGTGGCAACTAGCTATGACGTCTGGGATTAGCAAGCAAAGGTTTTCCCAGCATTAATTCTTTTAAAGCCAGTCAAAAGTCTTGGCAATGCCTCCATGCCCAGTCTCTTTGTGAGCTTGCAACACCAACAAGAGGCAAAGACTGGGATGTACATAGGGCAGATACTGATCTTGTATCTTCTTGAAGAGTTGATTGTTGTGTATGAGGATATCTTCAGATAGCTTGGAAAAAGCCATTCAGACCTCTTCTGTCTTGCTTTACCAAGAAGAAGGGTATCCAATTAGTTTGTACAATTGGTCAGCCTCCGCAGGATATAAAGCAAGAATGGGCATTCTGGAGAGCCCATCAGCATTCTGATGTTGAATCCCAGGGCAATAGAGCACAGTGAAGCTGTATCCTTGCAGACATAGGGCCCATCTAGCTAGACGCCCTTCTTGCTCCTTAAGTTGTTTTAACCTTTTAAACAAAGTGTGGTTAGTGACAACTGTGAAGTGGGTACCATACACATAGTGGCGGAACTGTTTGACTGCATGCAACACGGCAAGACACTCCTTCTCTGTGACACTGTAGTTCTTATCATGTATATTCAGAACACAAGAGATATAAGCTACAAGATGGTCTACACCCTTGTCATCTAGTTGGGCCAGAATGACTCCAATAGCAAGATTGCTAGCATCAGTGTATATTATGAACTCCTTATCATAGTTGGGATACACTATGATTGGCACCTTGTTGAGTTTTTTCTTAAGGGTTTCAAAGGCTTGCTGCTGACTGGCGGTCCATTCAAAAGGGACATTAGGTAATAGCAGGACTAGAGGTTCACTAGTATTGGCAAAGTCAGGGATAAACTGTCTGTAGTAGTCCATCATTCCTATAAAGACTTGTACTTCTTGCAGACTAGTTGGCGGAAGCATTTTGTTAATGGGCTCAACCTTCTTAGTCATTGGGCAAATCCCTGTCTGGGTTACTTCATGGCCCAAGATTTCCAGACGCTCTTTAAAGAAGGCGCACTTGGAAGGTTTTAGCTTGAGGCCAGCTTCCCAAATCTTAATGAACACCTCTTTGAGATGAGCCAGGTGATTGGTGAAGGTAGCGCAGAAGACTGTGATATCATCCCAATATACTAGGATGCATGACAACTTCAAGCTGCGGAGGATGGAGTCTATAGCCCTTTGGAAGGTGGTTGGGGCATTACAGAGTCCCTGCGGCATGCAAGTAGTCTCAAAAAGCCCTTCAGATGTAATGAGCGCGGCTTTTTGGAGATCCTTGGGCAACAGATCAACTTGTCAGTATCCAGATGCCAGATCCATTGTGGAGAAGAACTTAGAGCCTCCAAGCCGTCAGAGAGCATCATCAATACGCGGCAAGGGGTATGAGTTCTTCTTGGTCAGAGAGTTCAATCAGTGGTAGTCCATCACAATGCAATGACCTCCATCTTTCTTCTTTAAGATGAGTGGTGGGGATGTCCAAGAACTTTGGGAAGGTGCCAGCAGCCCAGCGTCTAACAGTTATTTGAGCTCTTTAGATACCTGGGCGTCCTCCAAGCGGCTGTGTTGTTATGGTTTAGCACAGAAGGGGGAGTGTTGTTAGTGTCAATCTGATGGATAACGCCTTTGGCTAACCCATAGTCAGTACTGTCTTTATCAAAGATGTTGACAAATTGGTCTAGCAGATCTAGCACCTCTTTCTGTTGATCCAGAGACAAATGAGGAAAGACTTGCTCAGTGACAAGGAAAGGACTTGGGGTTCATCCTAAGATAGGTAGATTAAAATCTTGGAATGTGCCAAAGGGATGAAGAGACAGGACATCAGGAGCTCCCAAAAATTTTCCATATCCAACAATCTGCCCCCTAGACACAGTCATGGGGAGTGCAGTCAGGTTGGCTACCAACAATTGAACAGGGTCCTTATGGGAGACATCTAGGATTCCAGGACAGAGATAAGGTTTGTTGCGCCCTAATTAGGGGGGAGAATACAACTCCAAGAAGTTTTTTTCAGGTAGTTCATAAGATATCTGGGAGTCTAGGATGGCTTGGGAGCCAGGGGAGATGGAAACAGTGGACGTGGCTAGGAGAGGAATCCCCTCAGACGCGGGGCAAGCCATGGGAGGACATCTCATATTTGAAGAGTGGGTGCAATATTTGAGGTTAAAAACCCCAGTGGGGTATTCCAAGGCACATGTCTTAAGATGCTTCCTGGAAACTTTAACCAGCTCTTCAAAGATCAGAGGAACTTTGTATCCAAGAATAGAGAGGTAACTGTTCTTCAAGTTGATTATCCTGTTATATTCCCTAAGGAACTGGGTGCCAACTAATAGGTTGTAACTCTCGTTTACCAAAACAACTGCTGGCGCAGCTAGGAGAAGCTTGCCAAACCGCATGGGTAGAGCGGAGTATGCCTCTATGGCGCGGGTCATAGACAGTCCAGCCGTGCCATATGACTGGTGATAATTGAGGTTAGGGGCAAGTTTGAGCTTCTTTACAAGCTTGGAAGAGACAACGTTGACTGGAGAGCTAGTGTCTAAGTTGGCCTTGATCTTCACTTTTTGAATGAACATCTCTACTCAAGTAGTAGTGCAACCAAAGGGTGGAAGGACAGTCAAGATATCTTGAGCCTCTGCTATTTCCTTATCCCACTTCTCACTCATGCATCTCAACCCTGGGAACTCCTTATAAACAGTTTGGAGAGGGAGCAAAACAGATACAATCTTGAAGACAGCATCAGCAACCTTGGCAGCTTCTTCTGACAACTCCACTAGCACAGGGGACCTCTTAGCTTGAGTGAGGTAAGGGTAAGAGGCAACTTTTGTGGCTTCAGGCAAAGGTTTAGCGGTAATTGTAGTTTTTCCTGATTGCAATTTATAGGAGACTGTAATGGTTTCAGGAACAGCCAGAACAGAGTACCCATATGCATTGACGTTGTCAGCATCAGAGTCATCTAGATCAGAGTTGTAAGAGATATCATAGAACAATAGGAGAATAGGAGGAGCCTCATTATCAGCAGGCTTGGAGTCAGATATAGAGGGAGGGATTAAAAGAGACTGAGAAGAATTGTCAACCAAGAGCATCTCTTCCTCTAGGTTGACTGTTCTTTTCCTGCCTGCTCTTTTGGATCAGCTCCTTTGACCCGTGGGTTGGTGCAGACTTGAGAATGATGACCTATCTGACCACAGTTGTGGCAACCTTGACGTCAAGGAGGATTTTGTGAGTTCATGGTAAGAATGCAAGGACTATAGGAAGATGTACCAGAGTTAGAAGCAGCTTGACTTTCCCTAACAACTGCTCCAGAATGGGTAAGGTGCATGTCCTGCAACAGCGTCTTTATGCTCTTCATAGAGGAAAGAATATCTTTATGAGCTTAGAAATGAAGACACAGAAGCTGGTTAACTTTGAGGGCTTGAGTGCAAGCCATGTAAGCTTCATGCACTGTTAATTGTCTGCTTGTTATCAGTTGCTGTCCTTCCATGTAGAATCTATCTGAAAATTCAGCTAGAGTCTCCTTAGGTTTGAAAGCAATGTGCATGAAGGCATCCTTCTTCACTTCCAGACTAAGTTCAGCTCCAAATTTTTTAATCAGAAGCTGCTTCATCTCTTCCCAGGTTTCAATGGTAGGGAGCTCTGGCAAAACTACCTCTTAGCAGGGCAGGTATAGACAGGTCAGAATGTGTTCCTTCTTAACCTTGTCTGATGCTTGTCTCATGGCATTTTTGTATATAGTTAGGAAAGCTGCAATGGTTGAGGTTTTGGGATCAAAGACTTGCTTAAAGGTAGGCTTAAAATGTGCTTTGGGAGTTGGACCACCATTGTTGCTATTGAGTACGTTTATATGCAGGGAAAACTCTGCTTTGGATTCAGAGGGGGGCTGTCTAGCCCATAGCTGACAAACACTCTCTTCAAGGGTAGTCAGGGTCTCAACAATGCGGGCACCTGTATTATTAGCTTGGATGGTCTGTTGTGCAGTAGCATCTAGGTGTTGACCTTGGGTAGTCACTACTGTGGAGAGCTCAGCCAATTGAGTAGTAAGGAATGGCCCCACTGAGAGACAAGGGGTGAACCTGTTGTTCACAGAGTTGATCAATTCACTCATCTCTTGTACATCTCTATTCAGCTCAGTATGATCCTGCTTTAAATGATCCACCTTGTTAGCTAGGGCAATTAGTTCTCTAGCGCATTGGATCAAAGGGGCTCCTGGTAAGCCAGGGCAGCAACCATCTTTTTCAACAACCCCAACTGGGCTAGCAGCAGTTGCCATCATCTCATGTAGGGCGGCAAGTTCTTGCTGTAGCTCCGCAATTTGAGCAGTCAACTCAAGCACCTGGGGGTCAGGTTGAGGCGCCTCAGCAGGATATCCTTGACTGTGAGTAGCCGTATATAGCACCCAAATAGCATCCCATATTCTCTGCTCTAAATATGCCAAGTCATTAGAAGGGGGAGAGGTGTAACATCTGGATTGGGCGTAAATAATTCATTCACTTGACTCTGGAGCTTGGTTATAGCAGCGGCAGTGACAGCTCTCTCTTGATCCAACGCTGTACTGAGTTCATTAAGGCTGTTAGCAGCAAAGTCCGCTACCTGCTGAACGTGCTCAAATGAATACGTGCTGAATGCATTGAGCTGCTGCACAAATTGTTTGAAGTTGGAGAGATAAGCGTTCAAGGTGGAATCTACTTGAGTTTGCCAGGGCTGCCCTAGCTGGTGAAACTTGTGTAGACGCTCCCTGACATATTTGGGGATGGACTAGCGCATTTGTTTGATAGAATTAACCAAACAGGTCTGGGAGGTAACAGAGCTGTGCTGATTGTCAGATACCAAGAAAAACAGGGAATAGATCCACTGTTGATAGGCAGCAAACTGGTCCCAGTGATGAGTAACCGCTGCTTGTAGAGACAAGATTTCTTGGACGTGGAGCCCTAACACCATTTGATGGTGGGCCAAGGCAGGCTGCACAAAGGACAATAGTAAGTGCTCAGCAGAGCCAGTTGCTGAGAGGAGATGCTGTGGAATTTGAGGAGCCACAATCAATTCATAGTATTCCACTTGACTGAACTGCAGCTGAAGGCAAGGGATGGCTCCTTCATGGGCTATCCCAAGGGCTACCACCATGACTTGTTCTAAGTCAGGGGTACCCATGGGGTAAGCAACTAGGTAGGGACCATTCCTGAGGTTCAGTATAGTGGGGGTAATAGGTGGGTTTGTAATATCTTCCTCAATAGAAGGGCTAGTAATTTCAGGTGAATTTGGCTCTTGTATAGGCAAAGGCAAAGGACCTGAAAACGTGGATGCAAAAGGGGTAACCAAGGGGCTTACAGCCCTGTAGTGAGCACCATTTTTGTTGTGCTCTGAGGTGCAACACATCCACACAACGGGAAATCCTAACCTTAGGATTGGATTTAACTAAGTCTCAGTTAGATGACAGGGAAGGCTATCTGATTACCTTGCGGCCCTGGAAGAATAATCTCTAATAGTTGTGGCTAGAGAGAGGCGCGGAAGTACTGAAGACACAAAGACAAAAATGTGAATAGAACTTAATTTTATTGGTGAATATGAAATGGATTATATAGTGGTTGGTAATACCACAAAACACTACCAGGACAGTAGGATCACTTGCCACCAGCATGAGTGGGGCAAGTGAGTTGTGCAGGATCAAGAAACCAAACAATTGTATTTCCTGATTCAGTCATCAACTCATTTCAAGAGGCAAAAGCAAAAGCAAGAGATTTGTCTTTGAAGTGGTCCACCAAAGGCAAAATTGACACATGGTGAATAGCAGTATTCACAACAATTACCATAGAAGTTGATGGAGTATTGGTGATGCTTTCTTCTAGAGGAGTACTAGAAACTTTAGGTTGCTTGGGTACTTCAGAAACAAAGGGGGAAAGAAAAGAGAAGGCAACTGTGGCAAGTTCAACGCCCTGGTGATCAACTCCCTGGTGATTGACTCCCTTAAACTTGACTCCCTGATAGTCAACACTATAGTAAAGTGAGAATTCAGCTTTTGCCCTGATTGACAACTGGAAATTGACACTTTTTTAATTAACAGATCTTGATGTACTGAAAACTTTTAATGTAAAAAATAAGCCTTACAGTTATGGTATACTAAAGTGACCCCAGAGAGCTAAAAAATGCAATATAAACAATACCCTAATTAATAGAAATAAGTAGAAATAAGCAACTATTTCTCATTTTACTATGTAATTTACACTCTTCATTATAAAAATAGTTTTTATTACCATAAAAAATAAAATTCTAATGAATTGAAAATAAACACAAACACAAAAAACGTTATGCAAAATATGAAAAAAGATTAATATTTATTTAATATAGTTTATATAAGCATAACTGTGAATATCATATGTTTTATTTGGAAATTAACAAAAATTAAGATATTTCACTTACTTTCAACTATAAATATTCATCTCAAACTTACCATGCATACATAGAACAATCACTGCTATCTAATTAAATTAAAAAACTTAAAAATTAAAACTAAAACTAAATGATCAAAGCTAATAAGTAAAAATTAAAGTTAAAAAGTTAAAAGTTAAAATCATATAACTGAGCAAGCAAGCAAGCAAGTTTATTCCTCATCATTCTTTCCCTGTTTCATTTTGGCCCCTTCCAGGAGGGCAGTAGCAATAAGCTAAAGCTGCTGCTTAAGCTCAGAGGCCTTGTATTTGTGCTTATCTGCACCCTGGATGGCCTTGGTGAAGAGGGTACAGAGGGTGGTTGGCTTGGTGGGGGACGCAGTTGGAGAGATCTTGGAGATTGGAGATTGTTTTCTCTTGCTCATGCTGCAGGAGAGAGAAAAAATTATTAAACTTTGGATGAAGCCCAAAGTTGGCTTTAAGATGCTTGTGATAAGCCTCTAATGCTGAAGTGGTCTTCAGCTCCCTGTTGATGGCCGCCCAGTACACGTTCCAGTTGGCCTTGGCGCAGGCCTTGCCTTGCCTCTGCATAACAACCTTCCCAATCCACTAGGGCTTGAAGTACTCAAGAAAGACTTAAACTCTGGGTTCTTCAATATGTAGGGATCTTTTGAGAGCACCTCAAACCCCTGTGCAGTGTGCTCTAGCTTTAAAAAAGCCAAGGCACTGAATTGTGCCAGCACAAATCTGCAGGTGTCTGAAGTATCCCTCTGGCTTAACCTACTAAGTTCTGTGTGGGCCTGCATATTACAAGCAACTGCTTGGCAGAAGTGGAAGTGGCACCCCTGCACCTCCCTGCTGAACAGCTGCTCAAATGCATTGAACTGAGCAGGCTCAAAGTCCATAATTCACATGCAAGGCCCAAGAGCTCTTAGCCTTGCCTTTTCCTCTGAGTCCAGGGTGATCTGGTCCTTGTCAGAGGCAGGTGGGTTGGTGCGGGTGTGGGGGAAGAGTCTTCTTGGATTTGTCATTGTCAGTGGGAGGAAGGAGGGCAATTGCTTGGCGGAGGATAGAGAATGTGCGGGTATAGATGGCCTTGGTGGCCCCAGGAAGAAGGAAGAACACAAGTGGAATCACCCAGACGTCAATCTGGGCATGGACCATCCAGAGCTGCTTGAACATCTGGGGGCAAGTGGCAAAGGTACCATCAACTAGCCAGGTTGACACCCTTTTCAACTCCATCAGGTTTTTCTGAGTTGAGTAGCAGATTATGCGGTCCTTGGCAGCAGGCCTGTTATCATGGAGCAGGAAACGCTCCCCACTTGGACGCTGCTTAAGCTCATGAGTGAGTGTGAGCTCAGAGAGGATGTCAGAAGCCTTGGGGGGAGGGGGATTTGCAGCAACACGCTTATCACATATGAATTTGACCAACTGCTCCTGTGTTGGTACCAACTTAAGATTGTTGGGTTTGAGATGTTGGAGGGCCTTGATGGCCAGATCTGATGCGCAAAGATGAGAGGATGTGGGTATTACTTGCACAAGGTACCATTTTAACATCCAAGTGATTAGATGATTGGGGGGCTTGCAAGTGTGCTCCCCCTTCTCCGCTGTTACTTGCTCCCAGTCCTCAGTGTTCAACTGGGGCCCACAAGTCTTATCCTCACAGACAAAGTGCTTGCTCTTGGTCTGCTGCTTTTGGTGGTTGCAATTGAAGATGTAGTTGTCAGCAACGTGACCAGGGCCGCCCTTTACAGACATTATTGGGAAGTAACGGGGGAAGCACTTGGGAACTTTAAACTCTCTGTCCACATTACAGGTATTGTGGATGGCCAGTGGATCCCAAGCCACATGACCAGAAGCTTTAAACTTCTTGGAGTAATCCTCTGGCTCATCTTGGGGGTCAGATGAGGAAGGAGGGGAAGAGCCATTGGAAGGGGGAGGGGAAGGGTTTTCAAGGCCTTCTTGGATGCCTCCTTTTTCTTACCAGAAGAAGAGGTGGGCTCCTTGGCAGCCTTTGCCTTCTTAGTATGGTGCTCCTTGGTGGGCTTGGAGTCAGACTCTGAGTGGTAGAAGGAGTGGTTGGTAAGATCACCATCAGATTTATTGGGGGAGGAATTTTTGTGGGAAGGTGAAGAGGATGTGGACAATGAGGGTGAAGGGGGGGAAGAGTAGGAGGAGATGGGGTTGAAGACTTTGCCTTTGCAGGCTTCTTGGCACACTTGGGAGTATAGGCAGTTTCATTTTGAGCCCTTAGAGGCTTGGCGCTTGGGCTGATGGCTGTTCTTGTTTGATTTTGTCCAAAGAAGAGTTTAGCATTGTAAATAATAGAAGTATGAATTATATGAAACACAGAGGTAAAACAAAGCAAAATTTAGATGAAAAGTATGCAATTAAAGTTTTATTTATCAAGAAAAAAAATAAAAAAGTAAATAGAAGCAAAATAGAAACTCAAAGTATAGATATAAAGGTTAAAACATAGAAAATAAGTGAATTTATGATGAAGCATCAAAGATGTTAGGTTCATAATAACATCTTAGTGTTAAATCAATGTAAAAGTTTAATTGAAAATCAAAAAATATATATGAAAATTATATGGAGAGCAGCAGAAAAAGTAGTAGATTATAATAGCAAAGAAAAATAAAAAAATATGTGGAATTTTTTTTTATTGAGAGTTGAAAATTCAAAACATAGTAAAGTGTCAAGTTTGGCACTATCAATCAGCCAGGAAAAGCTGAATTCTCACTGTTGAGTATGCCAGTGTCAAGCAGAAACATCAAATTTACTATGTTTTTTACATATAAAACTTGCTTAAATTTAAAACAGGTTCAAAAGTTAACCCAAAAGCAAGGCAGTATCATATGCTCAAAAATTAAAAAAAATACAACATAAGTTAAAAAAGTAAATGAGTAGTAATATGTTTATTGGTGATTAGGGTATGCTGTTAGGAGCTGGGAGTGAATTATTTACCATAGTGTTGTTTAAAACGTTAAGAAGCTCTCTGTACTAATCCCCAAGTTAAAGTTTCAAGTGGGTGAGTGTCGAGTGGCGCTCATAGTGCATCACTTATTAATTTACCCTTAATTCTGAGCCTTTGATTAGTTAAATCAAAACCAATTGGATGTCAAGTGGATAGAGTCAAACAAAAAAGTGTCAAGTTTCTGGTTTTTATAAATTACATATAAAATCTCTTAATAAATTGGGCTTGATTTTTGTGGCACCACTTAATCCAAAAACCTGGGAATGACATAATGTAAAACAAGTGGGGTATTTGATTAATGTCTATACCACTAAATCTAGTATAGTGGTGCTTGGGAGCCTAATCAACAACTATGGACACTAATAATAAAAATATAATAGAAAATAATAATTTTTATATAAGCGCATATGTATTTTATTAATAAAATTAAAATTTGGCTTAAAAAGTGTCAAACTGGGCACTTTTTGTTGCAGAGTGTCAAATACAGGTTTTTTCATTTCTATTAGTAAATTTACTTATAAATTGCCCCTTAAATTGGTATTTTAGCTAACCAATTTATTAAACAGAGTTGAGTTTGAGTAAATTTAACCTTGGTTTTTGGTTTCAACCCCCTAAATTACTAGTAAAAATTAGTTTAAAATTGGTTAAGCCAAAAATACTAATAGATTCACATATGCGGCACTTGACTCCCTGGTACTTGACAAAGTGTTGAGTACCAGGGAGTTGATCACCAGGGAGTCAAACTTACCACAGTTGCCCTCCTGGGGACAAAATCCAGGAGAACACAGCAGTAAATCTTTATAAAAAAATTGAGGTTCAAAGCTAGCCTTGGGTTAGCCTTCAGAGCAAAATTAAGGGCATGTACCTTAATAATCTGGAATACAAGATGAGGAATTCCTTTTGGCAAAAAGTAAAGGGAAAAAATCTTGAAGATTATTAAAGCCAACGCAAATCTGGATAAAATTGTCTTTATTAGGAGAAATGATTCTACTTAAGTAGTAGACAAGGGTCAATGTCACTCATTAGGTAAACAGAGTGGTCAAGGGGGTCATGTTGGGGTGAGGTCATACCAGGATCAGACAAGGGCAGGTATGATATTCTGGAATGGGTGGAGATTGGATTAGACCCATTTACAGAAAGCAAGGAATTCCTGAAAGTCAAAATCAAAACCAACCAAATCTTTGCACATATCACTATTTGAAGTACATATCAAAATAGCATTAATGGCGCAATTTACAACATATTTTAACTTGGTTGGCAATTTTTTGCTCTTTCTTCCCTTCTTTTCATATGGTACTGCTACAATCTTGTCCTTATATGCCAAATTTATTGTCAGTTTCTCCTTGACACTGGTGGCGTCTTTGGTATAATACAGTGGGATGGTCTGCTTCAATATGATGAAGGTATCTTTTTCCATATCAATCTTCATTTCATATCTACACATGAAGACGTTGCCAATCAAAACATTGTAATTTTGACTGGGAAGAACTACAGCAGGTGAAGAAACAGCTATGAAACCAAATTGCATTGAAATAGCGATGTATGCTCCTTTGGAAGTTGTAGTATGTAGACTGGCAGTTCCATAAACTCTGCTATGCACAATATTGGGGGCCAATCCTTCTTTTGAACCAGGTGGGTTGAAACTATGTTGATTGGGACGCTTCTATCAATTATGACTCTTACTTTCACCTTATTAACAGAAATGTCTGCATAAGTACACTTGGAGTAAGTTTCAGAATGTAGGTTTAATAGGTGAATTATAAAAAGGGCCAGTGTGTCAAAGTATTGCTTGAGGCTTTGCCCTATTTCAGGAAAGTTGTTCTCAATGGTTTTGAGCAGCATTGTCAGTTGGACTCTTTTTAGGCTGGGAACGTCACTGGAAACATTTGAGTTCTTGTTCAAGAAGGTTTCCTGTACTTGCACAGCATAAGGTTTGGAGACTACCTCAACTGTGTTGGCAGTAGTCTTCTGAGGTCTACCTCTTCTGCGCGCAGGAATAGCGTACAGGACATCTGCAACCAATCAATGTGCAGGGTCTTCTTTGAAATCTTGACTAAGAGAAAAGAGTTCAGGATATCCTTCCTTCAGGGCGGCGTTCTTGGTGGTGTCCTTGGCAGGCTTGGCAGTCTCCTTGGCGGTCATGGCAGGCTCCTCTGGCTTGTCTCTGTCAGGATCTTTTGGAATAGTCAAGTGAATGGTGGGTGCAGTATATTTCATTACTGGCCCGCCTTTGATTTTCCCTGACTTTTCTCTTCAGTTTCTACTACTACATTGACCCCAGGGGGTTTGACTTTGAAACAACATTGGCTTGCCCAGTGCCCCTTTTTGTTGCACTTTTGACAAGTAATGCCGGAATTATAGGGCTTTCCTTCTCTAGCAGGTTTGGTAGTAGCTTTCTTATCTTCATCAGGTGACTTGATTGATCTGTTGCAATCCCAATTTCTCCCTCAATTTTCAGGTATATTGCAGCTGACACCTCCTTTATTAGAGGCGTCAAATTGAGCTCCAAGCCAACCCAAATAACTAGTGATTTTTTTGTGTGTTATTGGCTTAATCTAGTACCAGGAACATCACATTGGATAGCTATCTATAAGGCTGGAGAGCTCTACTAATAGTGATACAACAGTTGAGGTTGGTAAGTACTCCTGCCCCCAGGAGTACCTGTGCTTCATGATAGGAGCAGTCAGCAAAATCTTGAACACTCTCATATTTCTTGAAAGTAATGTTGCTGAACTCAGCCTTTCTGGCTTGCAACTTGGTCTTGCTACCAAATTCCTCAATCACAGAAATCTTTTCATCCTTGTAAGACCATTCTTCTACCAGGAGTTGAGGCATAATCACATCTACACTGGCAGGGTCCAAAGCGTTGATTAGGGCCGTGGCCTTCATGTGATCTAAAGTCCCACGCATTGACATATTGAAGAGGCAAATAAAGAGATTGATATTACCCTTACGGTCAAAAGTTGGCAAGTTCAAGGGCTTGAATTTGTGATTGGGGATGGCTGTTTCCTCACATGTTTCTACTACTGGTTTGATGGGGCAGAGGCCAGTGAGTGGCATGAGAGGTGGTAGGGCGGCCACTCCTATGGAAACGCAGAGGGTTCCTCTACTGTCATTGGTACCATGATCTGAGGTAAATTCAAAGAACTCAGGAGATGACGCCTTATCTCCTCAGGAGAAGAGTTTGGAACAGGGCTCTTCTTATCCTCTAAAGACAATCTATTATCAGATACCATTGCATGTTTCAATCTGTTGAGTCTTGCAGAGGTGTTGGCCTCAATCTTCCTTCCTGGCATCGTCAATAGATTTTACCTGCTCCAAAAGTCTGCTATGATTTCCTTCCATGAGCATAGTAGTGGAGGCTAAAAAATCTAAAAGTTTTCTGTAAGCGTCCAGTTTGTGTTTGATAGCAGCAACCTGTGCGCAATTATCCTCCAAGTCCTGGTATATTTGGTTGATCAGTGCGCAGACAGTCTCCAGGGTTTCCCACAAATTATGCATAATATTGGTATAAGCCTTGTGGTCAAGGCAGCATGTGTGTTGGTCTTGGATTGGGTCAGAAGAAGTGAAGCCGTCAGTAGATGTTGTACTCCTCTTCATCTTGTTCACCTTTTCAACCAGCTTATTGACCCAGGAGATGATCTTGTTCTGGCGCTCCTCATAGCAGACACTGTTCTCCGTGCCATGCTGTGAAGCTTGTTCTGGCAATCCACTAACTCATCCAAGCTGGACTGGCGGGCAGAGGAACAAACCTTCTTGGCAAAGATGACACTATGACAGGTTACATCTGATTCCCATTATGGGGTCAGGCCTCAGGAATCAAGAATTCCTGCTACCACTTGTACCACCTGGCAGTTGAACTGCAAAACTATTTTGTCCACACAATAGTGTGCAGAAAAGGCAGCTTTGTTTGTACTTCCTGCGGCTTGTTGGATGGTGTGGAAACTAGAGTTCAGTTGATGTACCAGGGCAGTGTGGGCATGCTGGATCTTGATTCTAAAGCGTCCCATTTCCTCAAGGTCAAGGTTTTGGCGGGCCACCAAGCGCTGCACGTGCTTGATGGTGGGGTGTACAAAGTATGACAGAACATTGGATATTCTGTCAATCCCTTCTCTCTTCAGAAGCAGGCCAAGCTGAGTGCTACTGGCCTTTTGGTAGCTTCTAAAGGTGGGCCACAAATGCTTGGAGGATCTTGCAGTATTAAAGAGGGTATAATTGCTATCCTGTTGGTTGTCACCAGTGGATTTTTAGCCTTGCATTAAGGCGTCTATTAGTGACTGCACATCTTCTATGGTGTAGGTTTGTGGTTTGTGTTGTAACATTATGCCAGTGACGTCAAGATTTGTATTGTCCACTGGTACTTCTGGAACTAGGTAAGGGAGCAATTTCCAAGCAGAGGGATGCATCCCTTTCCGTATTGCTGGTCTTCATGTAGCCCCCCATACTTATCAACAAAGCTGGGGTGGTGGGGCAAAGACTTGCCAACAACAGACAGTGCAGGTAACTCATTTTGGAAGTGAGCACCACTTTAAGAAATTTTGGTTCTGCTATCAGACCTGGTGGTCTGATTAAGATTTGCTTTATTAATTAATTGGGTTATTTTATTCATTATGTTGATAGAATGCTTTTATGACAACAAGTGTTACTGCAATGTCTGTGGATTTCTTGGCAGGGCAACGGCTGACAATGTCCAAGGGAGGCAACTAGCAAGCAGCTTTCTAAGCTGGCAGCTTGCTAAGGTCTTCAAGAACTGACTAAGGTCTTTGAACTTGGATTTATTCTTCTACTGTGAAAATGTTCTACAGTAGAATCTTCTTATTTTTGTCTGCCTTTCATTAGTCCAATAGAAGGGCTTTTATAGAGATTGCACTATCTTACCAGGATAAAATCATCTGGCGCTTTTAACTCTTTCTTGGTCAGTCTTTCTATCCCCAGACCGCCAGCATCAACTCCCAGAGTTAGGCATCTATGCAATGTCATGGTATTCAATATCATAGTACCCTGTGCTGGGTGCTTGTTGCCATATAGTCATGCATAATCCATATTGTGCTGGCAGTGGCGGCACTAATTAATGGCTCTATTTTTAGCCCATAGTTTGTCATTCCTAAGTGATCTTTCAGGGAGGAATTTGCAGTGGCACTGGTAGGTTTCCAGTGAAAATTGATCACAACCCTTTCAGATCCTCAGAGAAATCCATGATTACTAGCCCGGCAGTTTGCTAGAGTATTCTGTAATAACTCTAGCCAATTGGGAATCAGTCATAATTGGATGTCTATGATATTCCTGGTTGTTCTTGAAATAGGTGATCTGAATCTACTTTACAAATACTCTCAGATCAGTTAAGCCTGCTAGTAATATATTATAAGCTTCTACAATTAATGGCTTGGCATGCTGCCAAGATTAACAAGGTAGAACAAAGTCAGTATAAATTCCTGACAATTGATTTTAATAATGCTGCAAGATAAATTCAGCCAATTTAATATTTATTAATTCCATTTAATTCTATTATAACTTTAATATTTTTGTAACACTACAATAAAGTGAATTTAAAAACTACAAGTGCTACAATAATTTTCAAACCTGTTGAGATAAACAAAAAATTTCAGTCTAAAAAAATTGAAAATCAAGAAATTTATATTAAATTACAATAGATTTTAATCCACTTTGATTTCACTTTTAGACTAAGTTGAATTCATTTTTAGACTAAGATTTTTTTATCTCAAAAGGTTTATAAAATAACTGTATAGACCAGCCAATCAGAATGAGTGTTAATTTTTGCTGTCTTTGTGCTTGGCTCAGAACAGACACACCTCAGTTATTGCACTACGTTAAACTGGGTGCAATAACTGAGGTGTGTCTGGTCTGAGCCAAGCACAAAGACATCAAAAATTAACACCCATTCCAATTGGCTGGTCCTTAGCACTTGTAGTTTTTAAACTCACTTTATTGTAGTGCTACAAAAATACTAAAGCTAAGATAAAATTAAATAGACTTGATAAAAAATAAACTATCTCACCAAAAATACTCTCTGAACTGTAAGATCTACTTATAAACTCTGAGTGTGATTATTTCTTTTTGATAAATTTGTACTCTGCACATAATTATTATACCAAGTTAAGTACAAATTATATTATACTTAGACAAAACATGTACTTGAACAAAACATGCTGTTTATGATACCTGAAATGGGTTTAAATGTCAAACCTGCATGCTCGACCTGCCAGCAAGGTTCCAACCAAGCAGGTTTATGACCTGCAATCCAATTATCTGGTCACTCAAAGCCAGACTAGGAAGTCAACTCAAATTACCAAATCCAACAACACAAACAGATGATGATCCCTTATGGTGGATACCTTGTTTTGGCGCTTGACTCATTACCAGGATCAAGCCACCCCCTTCTTCCATCCAACTGTGTGATCAACAATCATGTTCCTGTTATCCTTGATTCACATCAACTATATAATCCCTATCTCTCAATAAAGATTATTATCTAGCTTCTAAATATTTTTCCCCTTGTAACTCTGCTAAAACAGCACAGTTACAACATTGGAGAACAGGTAGGCTCTCAATCCTACCTTATCTTGAAAAATTCTGCCTGTTGCCCGCACACGCCGCGGCCAACAAATCCTTGACAGAATTATGTCTGGCCTTCTGCCTGGCTGGACTCCGTACACTCCTGGTGCTGAGATACCCAATGGCTTTGTCCTGTACCAGAATATGGTGATTCCACTACCCGCCTTCAACGCCATGTTTGTACAAGGTTTCTTTTAGGCTCCCTCCTCAATTCCGCGACCAACCACCAAAAGCAACATGCCAGCCTATGTAGCTCAAAGACTGTGAAGCGCCGCCTTGGAACCTTTTGCTGGGGCCAACAACAATAATGCTGCTGCATGGATTCAGTCCGCCCAGAGAAAGCTGGCCCAGATGAAATGCCATCTGAAATGTTGGATTGTGGAAATCTCCATTTGCCTGACCCATGACGCTGGCACTTGGTGCAACAAGTGGCACGAGGAGCATGCCAACAAAAATTGGGACACTTTTAAGCAGGACTTCCTAGCAAGATTTGTGCTTAAGGATACAGCGCTCATGAAAATATGCCAAGTAAAGAACCTAACCCAGACAGGCACTGTGAAGGAACTCACCCGCGCCTAAAAGGAACTCCAACTTTGTGCACCATTTGATATGGCCTTTGACACCCCAGCCAGACACCTCATGTACTACAATGCCCTCAAGTTGCACAAAATGAGGCATGTAAACCTGGACCAGATGACCAACCTGAAAAGCCTGTACTGTAAAGCAGAGAAAAACTCTAACGCACTTCACAAGGCTCAAACTGAGAAATGAGAAAGACCCAAGGACTCCCACCCAGGTGAACACTACACTTGACCACCCCCTGGAGGCAACGGGAATAACGCCAACCACAAACCCACAGGTTTGAATGGACATGGAAATGGGAACAATGGCCAGTCAAATTATACCCACTTTTGTGTCACTGCACCGCAAGGCAATCAAGACAAGGGAAAAGCCCAGGGAGAGCATTAAGCAAGCCAAGCTCTCCCCACGCAACTCCTGACTTGCCAAATGATGAGTACCAACCCAAAGACGTGGACCAATGTCCAATGATCCCTGCGCCCTCAGAGGACCTGGTATTGTACACCATTGCCAGACATACCAATAAACTGATGTCCTACCTTATCTGCTTTTGTAGTTACACAGGCTCAGCACTCCAGGATTTGGGTGCAGATCAAACCCTAGTCAACAGTAGCTTTGTAGATAAGTTCAAGCTGGCACTAATCCTTTGCGGATTAAAAACGTAGTCTTGGCTGAAAAACATCACATTGCTGTGACAAAGGAAACTGCCCTCTTCTCTGTCATGCTTGAAAACCTCCACTCCACCATCCAAGGTCCCAACATTGACTTCCCAAAGTTTGATATTGTGTTGGGACTAGATTGGTTACAAAAGAACAATCCTCACATAGATTGGGCAACCTCAGTGTTTACCATCAAGAATGAGGGAGTCAACCACCATATCTATCCGGTGTAATACACCATCTAGAAAACGCCATCTAGAAAAAATTTACAATAGGGTCAGAATTTACATCAGCAAAATTAAAAAAAATTAAAAAATTTTATTAAATAGTTATTTTTTACATATTGGTTTCTAATACACCATCTAGAAAAACGGCATCTAGAAAACACTATCACAAATTGAAATAAAAATAGTTTTATCCAAATAAGATTTTTTGAATATAAAAACACTTAATAAATACCCTAAAATACACCATCTAGAAATACAGCATATAGAAAGACGGCATCTGGAATCAAATAATAACTTATTCTTTTATGTGATAAATCTAAGCCTTTTCCTTATTACTTGGGAATAAAGTATGATATTAATTTATGACCACATATAATATATCAACTCAAATTATGCCACTTTGATAGTACTATCTCCCTGTAACACAGACATTAAAACCCCTTTTAATATACTGATTTTATTCCTTATCATAAAAGGATCTGTAATATTTGGGTTTCAGCTTTAAAATGCTTCATTAATGATTTTATATATGCAAGGGTAGTGTCTTCATTAACTAGAACTGTAATAATCAGGTTAAGGACATTGTACCTAAGACCACCTCATCACTTGAAGGTTGGTACAATCAGTTTTCTTGCCTGGTTAAGATAAAGAAGCCCAGATTCATTGTGATTATCAAAAGACTGAAGATTTGGTATATCCATGGGGACCAGCTTTACCCTCAGGCCATCAAAAGTAAAGCTTTTGTATCCAAGCATGCAGATCAGAAGGTCAAGTTTTCAAGTGTTACCAAGAAGTTTTTGACCTATTACACTGGAGAAGGCTGCCTTACTCATCTTAAAGGCATTACAAAGACTTTTGGGACTCAAGCCTGATCAAGTTACTTTTCCATTAAATACTTTACTTCCAAACATTTAATTTTTGCTTAATTTTTAGTAAATTGATACAAACATAGGAGCAAATTTAAATATGGAAATATCACAGTTTTGGGGTGTGTTGACTTTGGAGATTTGCACACTAAAGTTGGTACTAGATAATCCCACATTATTATTGCAGATTTGAAATCTTTGGATTATTATGAGTCTAGCCATATGTTTTTCTTACTATTCTGAATTTTTTGGGGTTTTTATTAATTTTTAAGTTATTTGACACAGTTCTGCCAGAAATTTGACATATGGTTTCTAGATGGCGTTTTCTAAATGGCGTCTTTCTAGATGGCGTTTTAGGACACATTTTCTAGATGATGTCTTTCTAGATGGTGTTTTCTAGATAACGTTTTCTAGATCGCGTCTTTTTTGATAGTGTATCCCACCATCTATGCTGACTCTGTGGACCAACTCCTGCGTGACCACATCTTTGTACACATCACGGAGACCCTGGACAAGAATAAAGACCTGAAGGCAATTGACTAAGCTCTTGTCAATACAAAATCATACACTTCAAGGACCACTAGGATATCTCCACACCTCAGGACCGCAAAATTGTGGCCCACCATCCAGAGATTTTCAATAAAACGCTGCCTGGGCTGCCACCTGAAAAGCATATTCAGCACTCCATACAACTCAAGGGGGCTGTACCCAAGGCGCGCCCTGTCTACAGGCTGACACCAAATGAAGACAACACCTTATGCACCTACCTCAAGGAGGCATTGAAAAAGGGACTTATCTGCCCCTCACAGTCTCCCTTTGGGGCTGCTGTATTCTTTGGGCTAAGAAGGATGGTACCTTACATCTGGTCACAAACTACCACACCCTAAACAAAGTTACCATTAAGAATTTTTGCCCTTTGCCGCTGATTGACAACCTCTTTGACGTCTTGGGAGGAGCCACAGTCTTCTCCAAGATTGATCTGACTGCAGGCTACAACCAGATTTGTATTAAGGAGGAAGACATCCCCAAAACAGCATTCTGCACTAAATACAGCTCCTAAAAATGTGTGGTGCTCAACTTTGGCATGGCAAATGCCCTGTCCACCTTTGTAACCTTCATGAAAAAAGTATTTGCACCCCACATAGGCAAGCACGCCCTAGTGTACCTGGACAACATTATCATCTACAGTTCCTTGGTGGAACAACATCACAAAGACCTCAAGGCAGTCTTTTCTACCTTGGCACAACACAAACTGCTAGCCAAGCCCTCCAAATACCAGTTCTTCTGCAAGCAACTACCCTTCCTGGGGCACATAGTCTCAAAGGATGGCATCAAACCTGATGTTCAACTGATACAGACCATCTGCAAGATGCCACCACCCAAGGATAAGTTGGAACTCCACACCTTCTTGGGAATGGTGGCCTATGTACTCCGCTTTATACCTGACTGTGGTGTCTTGACTGCCCCCTTATCCACCATAACAGGCGCCAAATCCAAGTTTGTATGGACCCCCCAACGTGACCTCTGTTTTAGACGCCTCAAGGAGAAACTTACAACAGCTTCATCCTTCAATACCCCAAACGTGACAGGAAAGACCAAATGAAAACCAACGCCTCAGATGCATCCATTGGGGGAGTACTACAAATCAGAAATAATGACAGTGACTTCCTGTCTGTAGCTTATGAATTGTGAAAATTGACTGATGGCAAGTATCAATACCCTATCCACAACAAAGAACTGTTGGCCATTGTGCACTGCCTAGTCAAATGGGGCTGTTACCTGGAACGGCAGGAAGAATTCACAGCACTAACTGACCACAAGTTGATCATCTATTTCAAAACTCAGGCAAATATGTTGCACCGCCAAGCCCGCTGGATGGAGCTACTGGAAAGGTTTAACATGCTCATCCAGTACAAACCTGGGGCCAAGCTTGCCATGGCAGATGCCCTGTCCTGCCTGTATGTCCGCGCTTTGAGAGGAGAAAATAGGCTCAACCCAGACTGGCCTCTCCTAGTACTACAAACAAAAGACAAAGGTTTCCCCCTGGCACAACTGACATAACAAAAGAAACAGTTATCAAGAATGAACACCTATTTGCTGACGTATATGGGACCCTACATAGAAAAATGTCTGATGGCACAACCATTCCCTACATCCCCACGCATCAGCAAGTAGACACCATCCTAAGCTATCACAGAGACCTTGGACATACCAAGAGCCAAAACCTATATGAGTTCCTTAAGCACAAGGCCTGGTGACTAACCTTATATTGTGACGTTCAGGAAGTCCTAGACTAATGTGAGGTATGCAAAAAGTTTACCAAAAGCAAAACTCCTCCAAAGTCAGTACTACCCATCTGCACACAACTCTCCTTCAAGGTATGGGCTCTTGACATTGTTGGCCCCATGCTGGGAAAACACAATGACAAGAAATACATCATCACCGCCATTGACTTTGCTACAACATGGCCAGTAGCCCAAGCAGTAAAGGCACACACTGGCAGCAATGTACAACAATTCATTGACAAGGAGATAATCAGCAAGTTTGGAAAGCCAGAACTCCTGATAACCAACGGAGGGAAAGAATTAACCTCCAAAACCATCAATGTATACCTCATAAAAAATGGGGTCAAACACATTGTAACAACACCATACCACCCACAGGCCAATGGACGTGTAGAGCAGCTCAATGGTAGCCTTGTTCAAACCTTAGCCAAAGTCACCGCCAGGAGACCTGAAGACTGGTATAAGCAGCTACCAACTGCACTACTTGTGTGTTGAACCCAAGTGAACAGATCCACCGGAAAAAGCCCGTTTGAAATGGTATTTGGCGCACAGCCAAATATCATTCAAGCATTGACAGGACCTAAACTGGAAATTCCAAGTGAAGTCCCCCACACTCAGACCCTCACATTGTAAAAGCTAACAGCAAAAAAACAGTAAAAGAGAACAAACGTTTACAAAAAAACCTTTGTCCCCATCTGCAATAGACATGAAGTTAGGGACAAAATTTGGGTCATGAATGTTGACAAGAGCAAACTACAACCCAAGAAAGTGGGGCCAGCAATCATTCTAAAGGTAAACAACAATAACACTTACCTTGTGCAAGGGCTTGGAAAGCGTAAGCAAGACAAAACCCTACACCATGATTGCCTGAAACCCTGCAAAGCAAGACAAAAACAACAATAAACTGCCCTGCCTGCCACAGAACAGCAATTAGTCCAATATGATGCCCGGGCTCCTGACAACCTCCCTGATAACCTTCCCCCAGAGGAGGCCAACCTTTAGTTGGGGGTGTTGAAACTGCATGCTTGACCCGCCAGCAAGGTTCCAACCAAGCAGGTTTGTGACCTGCAATCCAATTATCTGGTCACTCAAAGCCAGACTAGGAAGTCAACTCAAATTACCAAATCCAACAACATGAACAGATTATGATCCTTTATGGTGGATACCTTGTTTTGGCGCTTGACTCATTACCAGGATCAAGCCACCCCCTTCTTTCATCCAACTGTGTGATCAACAATCATGTTCCTGTTATCCTTGATTCACATCAACTATATAATCCCTATCTCTCAATAAAGATTATTATCTAGCTTCTAAATATTTTTCCCCTTGTAACTCTGCTAAAACAGCACAGTTACAACAGAAATACATACTGAAATATATGATCTGCATATAACCCATTAAAGTGGTTGTTTTTTAATAAATCTGTACTTTTGGTTGTAATTGGCATACTGATTTAAAAGCAAATTTTATTATACTTGGACAAAACATGTACTTTAACAAAACATGCCGTTTATGATACCTGAAATCAGTTGAAATGCATACTGAAATATATAATCTGCATATAACCCATGAAAGTGGTTATGTTTTTTAATAAATGTGTACTTTAGGTTGTAATTGGTATACTGATTTAAAATCAAATTGTGTTTTACTTGGACAAAAATGTTGTTCATGATACCTGGTATGGGTTGGAATATACAAACAATAAAATTTTGATATCAATTAAATATTATAACTTAAAGCTTTAAAAAATTTATAATTATATTCATTGATATGTTTATTAAATCTCAAATAGATGCAAAGTAATATATGTATTTTATTTGGATGTTTTTATTGGTATAAAAGGGGTTGGGATAAGCACAAGGAAAACATGGCAGAATTGGAGGCACTAATCATAGAGCTGGATGTGGCAGTGGCCAAGATCAAGGAGGTCAATCAAAAGGTGAAGGATTTGCCCAAGGGGGTGGTGTTAGAAGGTGACAAACTGAACAAACTTGCTGTGAAGGCCGTGAAGAGTAAGATACCAAATACAACTGAAAAACTTGTAACCAGTCTCCCAAATGTACAAAAAAATGTTCTTGCCAACCTTCAGTTCAAGCCACAGGGGTTTGCAGCCGCAGAGGCAAGGCAAAGGATCCAGATATGTTCAAGAAGCTAAAAAATAAAACAGAAACCAACAGAAGATGACCAAAAACCTGCAAGTGAGAAGACCTGTGAATCAGCCCCTGTCAAGGGGGCAACAGGTAAATATATAGAAGAAGGTAAAAAATACAATTTTAAATAAATAAATAGAATTTTAATAACTTTGTATTTAGATAAGCACACTGGTGCACTACAACAACTCCTGAAACCACATGCAAGAGACCTTTTAAAGCAACTATGTCCCCCATATTGGGTGTCAGCTGGTTCTGAAAAAGCCATCTGATCTGAAAAGTTAAAAGAATTATAAAAGAATTCCCATATCACCTCATCCCAACTTGAAGTGCTCCAACAAAACCCAGATGACACTGAATGATGGACCATGTCTTTGGCTATGGCCCCAAAGATCCATCTCAACTAGTATGCACTGCCCCTAACTTCTATAAGCTATTCTTCCTCCTTGTCTGGGACTTTGTAAACACCATGCCATATCACAACGTACCCAAAATAGAGAGAAGACAAGAAGAATTATGTTTCTGTTTCCTGCCTGTCAGGAACCCACCCTGCTGGAAACAGCTTCCCAATTATGATAGATTAATACAGAATAATTTAAGCCTGTAATCATAGAGCTAATTGGCACTGATGTTGCAACCAAGTTTCCCTCCTTGCCTGCTAATGTATCTTATAATACACAGGAGGCGCTCAATGAGTCACCCCCAGGATGTATCTAATGACATGGATAAATATAATGGTAGTGTCAAATTGTGGACACTATCTCCTAATTAGGAGTGTTATCAATTTGGTCTGCTGATCTACACACAAATTATTCCTTGGATTCAAACCTTACATGGAACTTCCCACTATGCCACCTCCTTGTGGCCTTGTGGCTTTCCCCATTAAGATTTTAATCACAATATTCCACAATAAACAACACCTTATTCTTATTATTCTGTTCTTTCTACTGGACTGCTGTCTTCCCCAATTTAAGTACTGAACCCTCATTGGTTCAGTTGCAACAGTGGTAGCAGTGGTAGGTTGACAACCTACCTAAAAGAAAAATCCCCCCAAGAAAGGATAGAGTATGGGCTGTATGGCTACTCCCCATCAAGAGAATTTCCTTCTGATCCTCAAGGGGGACATCCCCAAGGGGTATGTTATCTACCAGAATCATCTGGTGCTTACCAGTGTGTACAATTGCCTCTTTCTGGGGCAGCGCAACGTAAGTGTCACTCCTCCTCAATTGGCCCTCTCACAACGCATGTTAAATCTCTAGCTTGAGTCTTTTGTGGGTGGCGTAAAAGGGGCTGACATTATTGGCTGGCTCCATTCTACAAAAACCTGCCTCTGCATCTTCCAAGTGCCTTAATCTATGTGAGTTGCCACTGTATCTGGGCGCCTTACAGGGCCTGTTGCAGTTTTTTTATCAACTGGGCAAGCCAAGAGCAGGAATTCATGTGGGCAACATTTAGGAACACCACCAGATCCTGTTAAAGTGAAACTTTTTTACCCATTGTAGTAGGAACCCCCTCCTGGCCATCAAAAAACAGATCTGTCCCCAAATACCTTGCGGCTTGGCAAAAAGCCCTTGCCGCTGCCCAGAAGCTGTCACTGATGGAAACACCATGTTGCTCACTCTTATAGTCAATAGACTTAAGCCCCATATTTGCAAGTGGGTTCCTGTGAGGTGTTGTACCTCCATGGACGGCTGCTATAAGGCCATTATGGAGGCAAAAAATCAAGCTTTAATGTGTCTCTCTAGACCCAACAATGCACCTCCTCAGTCTTGTTCCACACCTGGCAGTGCCTACAATCAGGTGGTCTGCCGCTAATCCCATCAGCAGAAGAATTGGGCTAAGCGCTCCCGCAGGGGAGAGCTCCAGCTAGCTCAGATTGAGGACCTGAGAAAATCCTGGGAGTTGTAGATAAAAGAGGCTCTGCAACTCTGCTTGACTCCAACTCCCAATCTCTCCTTGCCAAAAATCCCTGCAACTACAGTGTGCGCAAAGTTGAGACCCTCAATGTATTCCAGGTCCATAGTGATGTTTCCATCCTACAAGCATGCCATTCCTTCAATAAAATCACCTGCTTGGCCTACCCCTTCTGTTTCTGTGGGAACACCCACAAACTTTTGTTAGAAACTGGGGCTGACCACACTATGGTTGACCAGGCATTTGCTGACTCTCAACAACTAGACCAAGTTCCCAGTCAATTCAAGGCAGTACAAGTAGCTGACTCCCGCAGAGTGGCAATTACCCATGAGACTGTACCCTTCTCTGTGAGAATGGGTAACATCCAGGATAAGCTCTCTGGGTCAATCATGGCAGGGCTCAGCCACAACGTTATTGCTGGTCTTTACTGGCTCCAACACAACTGCCCATATATTGACTGAGATATGTCTGTAATCACCCTCAACAGAAATGGGCTGGGCTTTCAGATCTACCTGTCAAAATGAGCAAACTACTCCACAACGCTGTATTTGTCAGAATCACAGAATTTGGCACGTACAATTTAAATAGGAGAAAACTGGACTTTAATAAATGTTCAGTTGAAGTCATCTGCTCTGAACCCACTGTGGCTCCTCCCTTGACCCTCACACCTCCACCAGCACTTGTAACTCTCCTTGAGGAGTACAAAGACGTCTTCAGTGAAACCTTAGACCAGTTACCTCCTCCAAGAGAAATACAGCATTCTATTCAATTGCAAGGGTTACTGCCCAAGACACGTCCCTTTTATTGTTTGACATCCAAGGAAGACAAGACTCTCTGTCAGCACCTTGTAGACGCTCTCAACAAGGGGTTCATCAGCCCCTCCTTCTTGTCATACAGGGCTGCAGTCTTTTTTGTAGCTAAGAAGGACGGTTCCCTTTGATTGGTAACCAACTACTGCACTCTAAACAAGGTGACAGTCAAGAAAAAAATCCCCATTACTTCTAATTGACAACTTGTTTGATACACTTGCAGGTGTAAAGGTCTTAGCAAAATTTATCTCACTGCTGGTACAACCAAGTCCACATTGCACCAGGAGACAAGGCAAAAACCGTCTTCCACACACACTACAGGTTGTTTGAGTGTTGTGTCATGAACTTTGGAATGACCAACACTCCCTTCACCTTTGCTATGTTGAAAAACAAAGCATTTGAAAATTTAATTGAAAAATGTGTTGTTGTGTACCTTGACAACATTATTGTCTTAAGTCAAGATCAAAACACACATCTCCAACATCTTTGTGCTGTCCTTGACACTCTTTGTAAAAACCAGCTGAAGGCCAAGCCTTCCAAATTCAAATTCTTCTGTTCAGATCTCTTTTTCCTTGGGCACACCATCTCTGTCCAAGGAATAAAGCCCAATCCTGCCAAAATTAAAGTAATCACAAGCATGCCACCCCCATCAATGTGGGTCAGGTGAGTAAATTCTTGGGCATGGTTGCCTATGTGTGAAAGTTCATCCCCAACTGAAGAGGATTAATTACATCCCTCACCAAGCTCTTAAACATAAAATTTTGCTTCCACTGGAAACTTGCCAGAGATTAAGCCTTCAAGACGTTGAAGCAGAAGCTTACAGCTGCACCTGTACTGCATTTCCTAATTGGAACTGCAATGTACAAACTTGAGACTTATACCTCTGAAAGAGTCATAGGGGGTATTCTAAAGGTGGAAACTGACTTAGGTGTCTTCTCCCTGTGGTTTACAAACCCAGGAAACTTACCAACTCAGAGCAAAGCTATCTCATACATGACAAGGAGTTAGCAGCAATTGTGCACTGCTTTGAGAAATGGTGTTGTTACCTGGAGGGCGCCACCTTTCCTCCCTGCGTCCTGACAGATCACAAGTTGCTTCAATACTTCAACACTCAGTCACACTTAATGCAACGTCAAGAAGGCTGGGTTGAGTGTGTGTCTCCCTATCAATTGTGCAATGAATACAAACCTGGGAAGGAACTTATCACACCTGGCGCCCTCTCCAGGCTGTACGTAGTATCTATCACGGAATACAGAGGTTTAGACCCAGACTGACCCATGCTTTATCTATGTCCTGAAGCCACCTGTTATGAAGGTCTTAATTCTGTGACTATTTTCAAGCTGAAGGACAACAAAAGTCAGTTCATCACTGATGCTGGTAACTTCTGCTGCTGGGCAGAGACAGGTGAAAAGATGGTGTATATTCCCACCACACAGCAAGGGGATACCATACTACATTACTACTGCACCTTGGGCCACATCAGAGGATTTAACCTCTTTTAAATCATGAAGTGTAAGGCTTGGTGGACCTCTTTAAGACATGTGTGTTGTGCAAGAAGAACATGTCTAAACCTGCACCTCTCAAGTTGGTCTTACCTAACAAAGCCATAAAACCCTTCAAATAGTGGGCTCTCAACATTGTGGGAACCTTCCCCAAAGACAGGTTAAGCAATAAATACATCATTACAGCCATTGACTACTTCACCTGTTGGCCAGTAGCGTTGAAAACTGCCAATCATACTGCCATCACCATTACCTGCTTTATTGGCAAGGAAATTGTGGCCCGCTTTGGGCAGCCCAAACGTCTTATCACAGATGGTAGAACCAAGCTTGTAGGGCATGTCATGAAGGCATATTGTGCCAAGAATGCCCTCCAACAAGTAGTCACAAAACCCTACCATCCCCAGACCAATGGGCGCGTGGAGCGCCTAAATGGTTTGTTAGTCCATATGATTGCCAAGCTCTCACAAGAGCACCCCAATACCGCATAAACTGAACACCTGCCCACTGCTCTACTCATCTTACAAGCAAGAATTAACAGGGGAACCAGTTTCAGCCCCAGAAGCTTGGCCTTTGGAACCCCTGATGGCTTGAGGGGGGGTAGAACAAGGGAAATTACAATCCACAGTTCCCAGAAAACCTCCCCTGACAACTACCCCTCCCGTAACCAGTGGTGTGCCAAATCTTGAGACATTGAGCACAAACAGATTGAGGGGGGACAAAGCACCTCAAGGCAAGATACACTGTAGGTGGTCCTGTCTATGTCCTCAACCCCAACTCTGCAAAATTAGAGCCCAATCACTTGGGAGCCTTCAAAATAGCTGCAGTCTATGACAAACACACCTATCGACTTGAAGATGCCCAAGGAAACACCAAAAAGCTTCACCACAATTGCTTATGCCCCTGCCGCGCCATCCCCACACAAAAGTTGTTTGTGTGGACCTTCCCAGATATCCCACAAGTTCCAATCCTGGTGTCTGACAAAAAGCAGGGGCAAGGGGGGTGTTGCAACCAAGTTTCCCTCTTTGCCTTCTAATTTATCTTACAATACACAGAAAACGCTAAATGAGTCACCCCAGGATGTATCTTACAGCATGAATCAATCTGATGGTAGTGCCAAATTGCAGGCAATATCTCCTAATTAGGAGTGATGCCAATTCAACTTTTCTGAATCCTGTGCAAGTTATTCCTCAGCTTCAAACCTTAAATGGAACCCATCACTGTGCCACCCCCTGTGGCCTTGTGGCTTTCCCCATATGATATATTCATCACAATATTCTACAATAAGCTACATTTTATTCTATTCATTATAGTCCTTTCTATTGGACTGTTTTCTTCCCAAATCAAATACTGAACTCTCATTGGTTCAGTTGCAACACTGATACCATGCCTAAGTGTAACAATTCCCCAATATATTGATATCTGCTTAATAAAGGATTGAAGCAACTCAAGAAGGCATAGGCTCTTAGATATGTAAGCAAGGAGAAAGAGGCAAACGGACAGAAAAGACTAGTGGGCACAGGATCAGAGAATGCAGAATGAGTTTTCTGTTTAGTGGGTGGGTTCAAAGAGAACAAGGATACAGTATACCATTTCCCTGTTATGGCTGGAGCCCACTTCCCATTTTTACAGTATTCAGTGCTAGTCCCTGAACCTGAGCAAGTTTTCATTTGGACAGTTGAATGTACTAGGGTACATAACAAGATTAGAATAATACATTTGAACCTAATTCCCCAAGAAGGGGACAGATTAGGTGGTTTCATGAAGATTCCAAGAGTCCCACAAAAAATAAAGTATTATAATAGGTTTAAAATCTTTATTGATTGAGCAATTGCAATAAGCAAAGCTCATAAGCTTATATAGTTAAATATTGGGAAGGTTGAGAGAGGAAGTTTGAACTGAAACGTATCAGGTTGTTTTAAAACCAATTAATAGTATATAACTTAACATTTTTGTCAACTCTTAAGAGTCAACAAGACTTTAACTTACTCAAACTGGTTTTATAGCTTAACAGGTATGACAATTTAATTAATAGTATATTTCATTGTTTCATAAGACTTAACAGTCTCTAATACTGAAGTTTGAATGTTTCTGGAGCCTGGTTGCTTCAGCAAGAGGTTGACAATGTCACCCAAGCAATTTAAATTATCTGATTGGCTGGAGAAGACAATTTCAAAGCTATCTTGAGAGTTAACTAATCCATCAAAAGAGACTAAATCAATATTAGCATGTTGTCTAAGCTTGGAGAAGTTCTTGGGTTTGACTTTTGTTCCTAATAAAATTGAAGATTCATCCATACTATGAGGATTTAACTGGTTGTTGTTCCCACTCTTGTCACAGAATAGTGACTAATTTGACTCATGCTTTTGATCCACATTTAATCTAAGACCAATATTCTCATATGAGAAATACAAATACAAAAAATGAGTGTTGGGATCATCATAAATGATGGTCCTGACACTGCCAGAGTACACAATATTGCATGTCCTAAAAAAATAAAGAAAAGATAACTGACCTTACCTACAGTTTTTCTGCTGTCCTGCCTCACATTGTGGGTGTCTTTGGAGACTTTGGGGCCTCCTGGGGCTCTGGCAAGACAGGTATCCCGCCAACCATGAAAAAAGCCTTTGCAACTATATCTCTAAAAAATAAAATAAGTACCCTATACAATAAATTTTGTGAGTTCTCAGCCCTGTTTGTGGAGAAGATGCTTCACTCTATTGTTTACCTAAGTCTTGTTATAATGATTGGGATTAAAGCATAAGCTTACAACAAATGTGACATAATAACTAAGCTGGACAAAGTTCAACATTTACTAGATGAAAAAAGGATTTTGTCTGGGTACAGCTCAATAGAGCTTGTTATTCAGGATGCTGTTATTCTTTCTGCCACCTATGGAATGTCAGCTCCACCAGAAAATATCCTCTTGGCCAATTGTATCACATTGCTCCTGTACTCAAGCCGCTGTAAGCTATATAGTAAAGGAGCCATGTCAACATACGCTTTGGTAATAGAAATTTCTAGTTTATTTTTAAAACAAGTCCTCAAATTCCACCGCTCACATCCCCAACAAAGCTCCTCAACTCAAATAAAAGTTTTAATCTCTTATATATATCCACTTTAAAAATCTAAAGCTATTTAAATCATTCATCTACAACAGATAAATACATGTTAAAAATAAATATTTTACATATATTTTATTTGTTCATTCATTAAGCTTTTCTTAGTTAATTTTTATTATACCTGATGGTATACAAGCGTAATCACAGAAAGAGCATCAATAAAAATTAAACTAAATAAAAAACAAATATTAAAAAATAAAATAAATACTTGAATTTCAAGCCTTTAATTGATTGGCTGCTTGGAGAGGCATGCAAGGAGAAACAAATCAGCATAGCCATATAATTTGGCTGCAGTTTCAGCTGGGAGGGTATGGACACCAACCTGCAGCAAAATAAACAAATCATCTGGCCCAGATGGTGTCCCCTTCTTGACAACTTGTTTGAGCCACCCAAAAACCTCCTCAATTGGATTAAGGAATGGGGAATAAGAGGGGAATAATAGCAGGCATAAAGGTGTGGTAGCCAATTGTTGGGAGCTGATGTCCATACCAGGCTCAATCACTGGGGACTCATTTATAATTTCTTCCACCTTGTGAAGCCCAACATTATCCAATACAATAACATTGGTGAAACCTTAACTGGTTACTTGGAGTTACTCCCAAATCAATTGGAGAAATTCCAGAAAAGTCCCGCCATTGTGGGAGCCCCTGATCATTTAATAGAGCGCAATGCCAAGGGGACCAAGAAGGGTTACCATAGAGTACACAATGAAACTCACAGTTGCACGCCAGGACATGCTGTTCTTTTTGCCTTTGTGGACGTAGCCATACTTGTTTCTCATGGAGGATGCAAAGGAGGGCTTGTCAATGTGGTAGAACTTAAAGGTTCCCTTCTCTTGAGAGAAGTGAACGTCTTGGTGTATTTCTGACAGCACTTGATGTTTTCAGGGCTGTTTTGATTGTACAGAGAAACCCCAAGTTTTATCCACAATAATCTCATACTCTTCACTGAGCAATAGCAAGTGAAACCAAAGCCTTGATCCCAAAAGTGGACTCAATCATTGACTGAATATTTTCCATTTAAAGATGGCAGTTCCAATCAATCAACTATCAGATGTTCCACAGGTGTTACTTAACCAATAGTATTGGTTTGCACTTGGATTCCTCTGAAAGGAGAGCAACACCCATTTTCAGGTAGGTTGTGTGGAGACTGTACGCAGATTTTTCCAAGATCCTGACAATAGCTGCAGCCTTCCTGCAGTCAGTTGTCTCATCCATGAGTCTCATGAAGTTCTTCTGGTTGAAATTAGGGATAACATGGTACTTGGGCTTTTTGGAGGCAGACACAGACTCCCAGGCTTGGCCACAACGCAGGGCATAGGTACTTGGCTGCAGAACGCAGCAATCTTTTTCAACACCTTCTGCCCTTTTGCTGTTTGATAGTATTGTGTCTCCTTGTTGTCATCTTGCCCTTTGTTATCACTCTTGTAAGGCCTGTACATGGTGTCAAGAACAGGCTTCACCTTCTCCATGATAGTAGCCAAAACACCATCACAGTGTTATATAGGGTTGTACACCAAGGACATCCTCTCAGTGGTGACGTCATTTACTGTTTTGGCGGTGGTGACCTTTGTGTAGTTTCTGGTCAGCTTGGGGACCCTAGGATTAATGCTCTGTGCCCTTTCACCTTGAGTTACTTGATCTGGTTGTGTCAGTGCAGCCTCACTATTGTTATCTCCTCTCATGTTTCCTTCCTGAGTAGACACTTGTGTTGCACTAACTCTGTTCTTTGACCTGCAGGGCAACTGCAACCACAGTGCACAATGGGTCCATTGTACCTGTTGTTGTGAAGCTTCCATTTTGGTATTGATATATATAAAAATTGAAATCAGTTTATCATTATAATTTATTTATTGTAATTTTTATCTCTGCATATATAATAGCATGAAAGCTTGTAGTTACTACTGTTATTTCAAATTAGATTTTTATGTTTCTATATTAATTATTTTTGGTTTTAAATGTGCACTGTTAATTGTGTGTTTTGATAAACTTGATCTTTTTATTAATTATAATCCTAAAACAGAACCTCAGATTATTTATTTCTTTTTTGTAGTCTATATTTTGTTTGTTGTAATATTTACTATGTTGATGTTGATTAGTCTATCAGAATAATAGCTATTTGGCATAGATAGTTCAGATTATGTATTATTCCCTAACAAAGATTTGGATGTAAAATAGGGCACTTTGATGTTAATTCATTGACAATGTATCTAAGCACAGCCATTATAAAATGTGGCTCAACTAAGAAGATGCCTAATGCCCAATACCTTGACCCCCTTTCCTTAGCCCCCAAACCCCCTCCAGATCCACAGTGCTAATTGACATCAGACATTATTCTGAGTCATTAGCACTGAATGGACTATATAACTCTCTTTATCTTTCTAAATAAACAATATTTTTACTTTACACTTACTACTTGATATATATTTGACTACTCTTAGTTGTTACCTCCACTGGATAGGTAAAGACTTAAGGTCATCTTATCAGTGATAAACTATCATGAATACAGCCTTTCATGCTCTTGTTAAGCAAGCAGCTCACCAAGAAGTACCCAGAAGGACTAAAAAGGCCCAATTTACAATAGTATTCTTAATTAGAACAAGCTGGTAAAAGTATTACAGATTCACTCATTTGTTTTGATATTTGAAATTTTTGTTGTCTGTTTCAGCTGCTATTGGGGTTTGTTGTTGGATCAAATTTGTAACTTTTGTGACTGAGTTTCATGAGCTCACAAAAAACATAGTAAACATAGTAGATACATTCTGTGACTGAAACTCATTTGTTCTATTGTTTGGTAAACTTGTTGTTAAATTATTATAATTTTCCCCAGTTTGAATAGGCTGTTGTGTGACTGGAAATTTTTTCCAAATAGTGCACATTTTCTGTGGAATTATCTTCTATTTAGATCTAACAAGTTAAAATATGTTGTGTGACTGAACCTGTGTGCTCTAAACTGACTAATATTTGTTTATCTCAACAGGTTTAAAAACTACTGTATGTACTATGACGCCCTCAAGCCACACGTCATAATGCATGTTAACTTAGACCAAGTGATCAACCTCTAAAGCCTGTACCACAAGGCAGAGAAAGCGTAAAAAAACATCCAACACTATAAACAAGGCGCAGACAGGGAAGAGAGAAAGACCCAAAGACTCTCACCCCTGGGATGTTTCAGCCACCCTTCACCTGGCAATAGCAACAACACCAACAGCAAGCCTCATACATCCAATGCCATAGCAATTAGAACAATGGTCCATCCAATCATACCCACTTCTGGGTCACTACCACCCAAGCTAAACATGATGAGGGTAAAGCCCAAGGAGAGCAACAAGTGAGCCAAGCTCTCCCTAACAGCCATCATCCTTGCCAAAAAATTAGTATCAACCTGAAGATGTAGACCAGTTCCCTATGATCCAGGTCCTCTCTGGAAACCCAGTGCTCTACACCATTGCCAGGCATCCAAAAGAAACTGATGCTATACCCTTTCCACTTTTGAATTTACACAGGTTCAGCCCTCTTGGACTCAGGTGCAGATTGTACCCTTGTCAGTAGCAACTTTGTGAACAAGTTCAGGTTTGCCACTAATCCTTTGAAGATTAAGAACGTGGTTTTGGCTTATGAACACCACATTGTCATTAATAGAAAAACTGCCTCCAATTCTATCACACTATATAACCTTCAATCCACCATCCAGGGACCCATCATTGACTTCCCTTGCTTTGATGTGGTACTCAGCTTAGATTGATGAGACAAAACACCCCACATGTGGATTGGGTTACCTTGGTTTTAACCATCAAGCAAGAAGGCAAAAACCATCAAATTTATCCAGATATGTAGACCAGCTTCTAGGAGTTAACGTTTTTGTGTACATAACAGAAACAAAAGAAGGGAAATACAACCTTGAAGCAATTGCCTGGGACTTGTTTCAATATGAAGTCATACAATTCAAGTAAAACAAGATATCATAACTGTGACATGAATTGATGGATAGTAAGAAGCAGTCTCTATGTGATGGGAAATTATCACCCAAATCCACATAGAGTTGATTATTAATCACCAAAAAAGCTTCAAATACTGTTTTGTAAATTTTCAAATGATACACTGGGGTTCAACAAGATGATTAACCCCAACTAAAAAGAGTCCTAAATAAATGGCCTGAGAAAGGATTAAAGTGTCTTTAGTTTAGAAATCTGGGCATTGAGAAGGTATAACTGTCTCAGTTTCAGATTGGGCAGGAAAAACACTAAGATTCTAGACCATTGGGATAACTTTAGGAGGAGCAGACAACAAAGTACCCAAAGCAGGGGCCCATCTTCCCATAATAATTTGACCTAAGATCAAATTATAAGGGATGTAGCAGAGTAGACCAACTACTGGATGCATTGTTAAATAAAAGTTAGGCCAGGAGAATATTTGGTTTTATTGAGTAATTTAGGGAGGACTCAAGTCTTAGAGTTGAACAGTGAAAAATTTTCAATCTTTACCAAACTTTGACTAAGCAATACCACCTGGATTTATGACTCCTATTCTATCAGCATTGTCCAAAGCATACCTTGTCTAATACACAAAAAAACTTTTAATGACCAACTTTTGATGACTGTTCTGATAAAAAAAGACTGTATTGAGTGACCCTCAGATTATGTTTATTTATCAGTGTCAACTTTTGAGGGTAAATTGTATCCAGCTAGCATACTGGGGAATCAGTAACCCATTTCCAATCAATGATGTGATTCAAATCTGTCAACTTGGTTAACCTGGGGTACTTTCCACCTAACTTCTTGGCTTTAAAACTTAGACAAGTAGTGCCCAGCATTATGGAAAATACCATGACAACAACACTGCAAGAAAAGAAAATTGTGGCCCAGCACCCAGAAACCTTTGAAGAGGCTCTACCAGGGCTCTCCCCTGAAAATCACATAAAACACTCCATACAAATTAAGGGAGTAGTACCCAAAGTATTTCCTAAATACCAACTTACCACAAATTATGACAATGCGCTCTGTGCCTATCTCAAGGAGGCTCTGGAAAAGGTTCTCATCAGGCTTTTCCAGTCCTCCTTTAGGGCTTCCATACTATTTGTTTCAGAAAAGGATTAATCCCTAATACTGATCACTGACTACAGGGCCCTGAACAAATTCATCATAAGAAACTCCAAATCAAGGAGGAAGACCTCCCTAAAACTGCTTTCTCCACTAAATATGGATCATAAAAGTGTGTTATCCTTAACTTTGGAATGACCTGTACACCCCCATCCCTTCTATCCCCCCCTGCCCTCATACCCCCATCTCCTCCCACCCTTTTCTTCCTTCCCAGCAAGTTTTTCTCCTGCTTTTCAGGTTTCCTTGCTTTTCCCTCCACCCTCACCTTAAATTTTTTATCATTCCCTGGCTGCAAGGCTTGCTATACCATCTCAGCAATGTCTGGGTAGCTTGAATAAATGATTTTGGAATGACAAACACATCATCAACCTTTGTCACACTCATTAACAAGGTACTTGCCCATCACATTAGAAAAATTCCCTTGTATACCTAGATAACATCATCATCCATAGCCCAACCTTGGAACAACACCATAAGTTCTTGGAAGCCGTGTTTGCTATGTTGGTCCAACATAAACTACTTGCTAAGTCATCAAAGTGTCAGTTTTACTGTGAACAGCTACCCTTCTTAGGAAACATAGTATTCAAAGATGGTATCAAGCCCAATGCACAGAAAATCCCAGCCATCTGTCAAATTCCCCCTCCTAAAGAGAAAGGAGAACAAAGGACATTATTGGGCATGATATCTTATGTATGACAGTTTATTTTATACTGTGAAAGTGTTAACAGCTCCACTATCTGCCATAACTGGAATCAAATCAAAAATTTTATGGACTCCCCAGGAAGACGTTTGCTTCTGCCTCCTCAAAGAAAAGCTAGTGTCATTAACCATCCTCCAGTACCCTAGGATAGGTTAGGAATACCAGATAGAGACTGACGCCTTGGATGCCTTCATAGGATGCATACTCTAAATCAATACAGACTCTGGGGAATTCTTATCAGTAGTATACAAATCCTGCAAGCTAACAGATAGTTAATGCTGTTACTTTATACACAAAAATGAGCTAATTTTAATAATACACTTCTTGGTGAAGTTGCTCTGCTATCTCAAAAGGCAGAAAGAATTTACAGCCCTTGCAAACCACAAGTATCTTATTTACTTCAAGACCCCATCAAACCTCTCCTGTTGAAAAGCATGCTGGATGGTGTTTCTTGAGATGTTTAATATGATTATTTAGTATAATCCAGGACCAGAACTCTTTACCACTGATGCCCTCTCACAACTCTATGTGTGAGGTTCAAGAGAGAGGAACAGATGAGACTCTGACTGGCTGCTCCTGGTGTTACAAACCAAGGAAAAAGGCTTCCCCCAAGAACCACTGATATAACTCTGAATACCTTCATCAAGAACAAACACTTTTTCACTGACATATAAGGGAAATTACACTGTAAGATGTCAAATGGAATAAAAATCCCCTATGTACCCACACGCCAATGGTTGGATACTATATTACGCTATCACAGAGACCTCAGCCATACCAAGAGCAGGAATTTATATGAATTCCTAAAGCACAAACATGGTTTCCTACCCTGTACCAAGACATTCATGAAGTGCTCAAGCATTGTGAGTGTGAGATTAGTCTGATTGACCACAAATGATCAGGCTAATCATTGCACGCAGATCTTATTGGTTACACGCTGTATTATCACTAGATCAATATTATATTAAGTATAGTAATTATATGCCATATAATTATCAATATATTATAGTGGTTATGGAGTTATACGCCGTATAATTGTTACTTTATTAGATGAGATGTAACAATTATACGCCGTATTATTACTGATCATCACCCCAATGTGTAGTGATTTTAGGCTGTATATTACTTGCTTTAATATAATTGATATAGCTATTATACACCATATAAGCGTTAGCCAATATAGTGGTTATCATTGATTATATGCCATTTAAATTATAGATCATCAATTGTATATTGCTCATTTCACTCTATTAGACGTTGTATCAACTCAGCCCACACAGCCTGATGGGCATGTTTGATCATATCAAACAGGAGATATAAAAATGGCTAAGAAATACCTAGTTTGGATCAGCATTACATGGTGTATAATTGGGTTCCTTATTGGTTTGGGTCAGCATTACATGGCAGATAATCCACAAGTCACTATTGGATTGAGTTTGCTATTATATGGCGTATAATTCCTAATTTGACTTGTTACATTAATAAGCAGAAGGTTTTCCAGCCAGAAAAGGATCACTGATTAAGCCCTACAAATGGAATACAGGAATTCTACCTTCCAATGTAGAAGGGCTGAACAGGGACAATTTCTAAGCACCAATTAAATATGGCGTAGTTTCCCAGCGTAATAATAGGCGTGTAAGATACAGCCAATTGATAAATGACAGTAGGCTAGCTCAAGAAGAGCGTAGGCTGTAGCTGAAGTGCCATGGACGCCTGCTAAAGCCAGTAGCATATCATGTGCCAAGGACAGCCAATCAGGATGGGTGTAGCCAGCAAAGATAGACCTATTGCAAAGATAGCCACTGAGAACTGTCTGAAAGGACAAGAATTAGGGTTGTTGTATTATATAGTGATATAGACACCTGAAAGGATGACAACAAGCTCTTAGTTACACCTGGATAGATTGCAGCCGCTGGCTAGATTGTACTCCAGTTTCAATAAATGTAATTATCTTCAAAGTTCTATTCTATTGTAGTCTGTAGTGCTCTTGCATAGGATTAGGTAGAGTACATTGGCAAGACTAACATCTATCTGTAGCTTTAAACATACCAGCAATAATTACAGTTGCTCAACAGTGAGGTCTGCAAAAAGTTTGCCAAGAGCAACACACACCCCAAGTTGATACTAACCATCCAAACACAGTTGTCTTTCAAGGTATGGGCACTAGACATTATAGACCCCATGTGTGGAAAGAGTAACAACAAAAAGTACATAATCACTGCAATTGACTTTGTCACACAATGGCTAGAAGTGTAGGCTGTTAAGGCCCACACTATTAACAATGTGCAAAGATTCATAGGCAAAAAAATCATTAGTAAATTTGGAAAGCCATAATTGCTGATTACTAATGGAGACAAGGAATTGACCTCCAAAGATACAGGTTTATAGCTAATCAAGCAGGGCATAAATCATACAGTGAACAAACCTTATCACTAACAGGCCAACAGCAGAGTCAAACAATTAAATGGCAGTCTAACACAATTCCTTGCCACACTCACTGCCAGGAAGCCTGAGGACTAGCTCAAACAACTAGCAACTTTCCTCCTTGTGTGCCGCACCCAAGTGAACAGATCCACTGGGAAAAGCCCTTTCAAATTATTATATGAAATACAGCCATACATTGTTCAAGTCCTTTCAGGGCCAAAGCTGAAGATACCACATAAAGTTCCTCTTATATCAGACCCCCAGATACTTCATGTCAACAACAGTCAAGCCAACAGAGAGAAAAAATATTTACAAGACATGTTTGTCCCCCTGAAAAACAGAAACAAAGTTGGTGACAAGGTATGGGTGATGAACACTGACATTAACAAGCCACAACCAAAGAAAAAAGCCCTGCCATTTTTCTAAAGGTAAATGACATCAATACTTACCTGTTACAAGGACTGGGCAAACAAAAACAATACAAAGTCCTTTACTTGAACAGACTCTGCTAATGCAAGGCCCATAATAAACAGCATAAGACAATCATTCCAGTAACCAAACTAAAGCTGATAGATTATGGAGCCCGCGCCCCAGACAACCTCCTAGCAGACCTCCCCACAGAGGAGTTCAATCTTCAGCCAGGGGGTGTCAAAACAGTGGGGTCAACCTTCTGGATAATTTCCGCACAAGAGACACATGCCACTCTAACTGACTGTTGAGCAACTTGTGATATTGCTGGTATGTTCAAAGCTAAAGATAGATGTTAGCCTTGCCAATGTACTCTACCTAATCCTATGCAAGAGCACTACAGACTACAATAGAATAGAACTTTGAAGATAATTACATTTATTGAAACTGGAGTACAATCTAGCCAGCAGCTGCAATCTATCCAGGTGTAACTAAGAACTTGTTGTCATCCTTTCAGGCGTCTATATCACTATATACTATAACAACCCTAATTCTTGTCCTTTCAGACAGTTCTCAGTGGCTATCTTTGCAATAGGTCTATCTTTTCTGGCTACGCCCATCCTGATTGGCTGTCCTTGGCACATTATATGCTACTGGCCTTAGCAGGCATCCATGGCACTTCAGCTACAGCCTACGCTCTTCTTGAGCTAGCCTACTGTCATTTATCAATTGGCTGTATCTTACACGCCTATTATTACGCTGGGAAACTACGCCATATTTAGTTGGTGCTTAGAAATTGTCCCTGTTCAGCCCTCCTACATTGGAAGGTAGAATTCTGGTATTCCATTTGCAGGGCTTAATCAGTGATCCTTTTCTGGTTGGCAAACCTTCTTCTTATTAATGCAACAAGTTGAATTAAGGATTATACACCGTATAATAGCAGGCTCAATCCATTAGTAACTCAGAGGATTATCCGCCGTGTAATACTGACCCAAACCAATAAGGAACCCAATTATACGCCGTGTAATACTGATCCAAACTTGGTATTTCTTAGCCACTTGTATATCACTTGTTTGATATGGACATATAAGTCCATCAGGCTGTGTTGAGCTGAGTTGATACATTGTCCAGTAGGGTAGAATAGGTGGTATAAAATTGATGATTTAATGATTACACGCCGTGTAATCAATGATATTCACTATATTGGCTAATGTTTATATGGCGTATAATAAGTACATCAATTATAATAAAGCAAGCAATATACGGTGTATAATCACATCATATTGAGACAATCAGTGATAATACAGCGTATAATTGTTACATATATTATAATAAACTAGCAATTACACGGCGTATACTAACTACACTTAATTAAGTGATAACCAAATGATAATACGGCGTATAATTGTTACGTCTATTATAATAAACTAGCAATTATACGGCGTATAACTGCCATATCTATTAATATAATGATGACCAGTGATGATACAGCGTGTAACTGATTAAGATCTGCGTGCCATGATTAACCTGATCATTTGTGGTCAATCAGCCTAATCTCACACTGACTTTCCCATAACCCAAAGCTAAATGAGTAAGTCAATTCAAATTCCAAACAAGGCAACAGGACCCAGTGACAATCCCAGCCCAGTGGACAGCTCAATTTGGTGTTTCACTCATTACAAGGATCACACCACCCCCTGCCAAATCCAACTGATTGATCATCACAATCTTGTTCCTGTTATAATGATTCACTCCAACTATATAATTCAAATCTCCCAATATAAGATAATTGTCTAGTTTACAATCTCTCTACCCCTTGTGACTCTGCTAATACAGAACAGTTACAACATTTACAAAAAGATTGAGCAAATACTCAGCTAAAATAAAATTCTCATTATTAAAAACAAAAAAGAAATTTATTAAGATAAGAAATAAAAAATATTTTTATTTCACTTTCCATTTACTATAATCTTTCTTAATTATATAATTAAAAGTAAAAAACAAACTGATGTGTGTAACATTTTCAACTTAAAAAAGCATTATAAATGAAGTAAAACAAAATGAGTATAAAGAAGTTACCATTGCTAGAATCTATTAAAAAATTGAAATTAATTGACTTACATGAAAAGTTTTATAGCATCAAAATAAATAATATATTATATATACATAATCTTGATAATAATTTATGTGTTATAGTAATAGAAAATAAAAAAACTTTAAAATAGGTAGGGTCCTATAGAGACAAATAATTTTTTATGAGAAAAAATATATTTCTTTATTAGTATTTGAAATTGCTTTTAGAGAAAATGAGAAAATTAAATATAAGTATCATGACTCTTTATCTGAAATATTATCTCATAGCTCTTTTTTTCATGTCAGTGTTTGATAAGTCTGCTTAAAAAAGATAAATTTAAGAATATTGAAAATAAAATGTTTGGATTGATAATAATAATCATTTTGGTGCAGCATACTATATCAAAAACACCATCTTGAAATACAACATCTTGAATTTATTTGAGATGGTGTTGTTTGTGTTAGAGCTATTGGATCACAAAAGTTAAAATACATAAATAAAAAAGTTAAATTTCACTTGTAATTTTATACTAAAACATCTGGGAAATACTACATCTTGATTTTGTGATTGCAAGTCAAATTAATTAAACTTTATTTTGCTAAATTTAATAACATAAAAAATCTCTTGGTGTGGATTGTGTTTAAGCCATCTCAATTTACACCATTTATCATGTACTAAAATAGGTTTATACTACTAAATCAAATTCTTCTGTATATTATCATAAGATGCTCCTATAGTATTAATCCAAGACACTTATAGTAAGAGCAACTTAAACCAATGCCACTAAGGCAGTCCTAATATTAAGTATCACTGCTGTTTAAAAACCCCACTTTCACTATATGTATTTTATAACTTATCTATACAGAAATACTTTGAAGGGCACTTCTCAACAAAATATTTTATTATTGGTTTTAATATGAAAATTGTTAGTTACATCATTTTGAATTCCACTGGGTTTCATATCACCCAATTAATTTGATGCACACAATAGATAGAGGAAATTACATATGATGCCACAATAAGCTATTTATTTCCCCAATCTCAATAATTGCTTTTTATTTTTCAGAAGTATAATTTGACAGTAAAATTCACTATAGTAAAAAATGTAAGAAAACTCAAGAAAATTTTCCATATGAATATTTTTTCATAATTTCTAAACAGCTGGGTATTTTTTAATCCCAGTTGTATAAGCTAGCTTTTTGATATATTCAAGTTTTACTCTTTGGCCCAGTTATGGCAGCTCCACTGTGAATTTCTTATTTTAAAATGAAAATAATCAAATTCCTTATATTTTTTGAGCTACAACATCTTGAATATGCCATTTTGACTGCAAGTTTTTATTCAAAACTCAAAGTTTTTCATACTTACAATACAAGAAATTTTATTTATTTCTACATAATAAAAATCTGCAGGATTTTGATATTAGATATTTCCAGTTATTTTCTAAAATGCAATGTAAAATACTCTATACTTTTTATTAAAATCATCTACATTTTATATTTAAAAATTGACCCCAAAATGTCCATATTTTGATACTAATTCTCCTTTATATGCCTCCAAAATCCACCAAAAAAAGCTGTGTCTAAGGGCTACAAGGCCTCCAAAGACAACACTAATCCTCCCAGAGCTAAAAAAATCAAGCTTATCTACAAAAAGCAGCCTGCTAAGGGTAAAGCGCCTCCAAAGGCCCCCCACTCCCTTGCCTGAGCCAGAGGAAACCAGCCCTATCCAGCTGTGATGATCCACATGTTGAGCAGTTTTGGAGGCAGGGCTAATGTTGGCCAAGAAGAGAATGATGGCCTAGGACAGGTAAATATTTATTGGTTTGTTGATATGTCTAGCTCTTATAAATGAGGAGCAGTGTTATAAGTATGGGAATGAGCCTGGGGTGGCCCCTAGATGGTTCTATGGAATGGTAGAGAAGTTGTGACTTTCTGGAGAAGGATGTGCTGAAGAGCTCTGAGATCCTAGTACTAACTACAGTGAGAATGTAGTTGTATAACTTTACCTAGGATGGGGTTAAGGTTTCTCTTTCTATGTCTTCCTGGTAGCTTTGAGGAGGTCTTGAAGTTGCTGGGAAAGATTAGTTACCCAGAACCATCATTGAGGTGACAGTCTAGAGAAACAGCTTCAGAACTTGGTGATTTTGAGGTTTCTTGGAAGTTAAGTTGGCTACTTTGTACTTGAAAGCTCAATCTAACCACTTGAGTGAGTAAAAACAGTGGCAAGACATGAGGAGTGGCTGCTGCTGATAACCTAAAGCGTAGGTCACTTAAGGGGGGCAAGTCTAAGTTGCTTCAATTGCGGAGACTTTTTTCTGAGTCTGAGGTGTTGACTGATGGGACTATCATTGTGACAATCCATATGGAAGCTGTTGTGCAGGCAAGGGCTAATTTGGACGCAATAAAGAATCTATGCTGAAAGTTGACAGTGTTCAGTGGTTGTGAGACAGGTAGAGGCCTAGTATTAAACATTGTCTACTAGGGGAGGTGAGGCCTGCCTAGTAGGTAACAAAGGACTACTAGAGGCAAACTATGAACCAGTCCAGCAGGGAACATTGGCTGCTAGGGGGCTGGCTAGGTGTCCTCCCCTAGCAGGGAATGATGGCTGCTAGGGGTGAGGAATTTGATAGCCCAGCAGGGAATATTGGCTGCTGTGGGCTGGATGATGATGTAACCTTGCTGGGTAACGTGAGTTGCCAGGAAAGGGAGGAGCTGAGATGGCTCTATGTGCCCTTGTGCGCTTGCAGGAGATCTGTGAGTAAGCACCTTACCTAACAGACTGGTAGGATGTCCTTGACTGTATTTCCCTGGAAGCTTTGGGGAGGTCCTGAAGCTACCATTGGGGCATAGATATGCTCAGAAGTGTTATCAGGGTAGCTGCTTGTGGAAGCAGCTGCAGAACTTGATATAAGCAGGCCTCTGGGAAGTAAAGTTGGCTACTTTGCGCCTGAAAGCTCATACTTAACCACCTGAGTGAGTAAAGAAATCTTCACAGACATGGGGATTGTCTATGGTTGAATGTCCTAAGTGGAGGACACTTGTGAGGGCCCAGTCAAATCTAGTAGCCTTGTAGACTTATTGCCTGAGTCTGAGGTATTGTTAATTGGGACTGACAATAGAACCATGGCAGTTCATAATGTAAGATCAACAGTAAAGACTAGTAAGAAGGACTGGATGATCACAGTAAAGACTAGTTGAGGGAATGGAAGATCATAGTGAGGAATGGACTAGAATGGTTTATAGTGCAGATGAAATCTAGGTGGTTCATAGGAAGGAATAGCTGATGGATGCAAAGAACTAGCTGAAGGACTAAAATATCATGGAGAAGGGCTAGCTGGAGAACTGGGAGTTAGTTGTGAAGGACCAGCAGAAGTGAATGAAGACAGGAATGTTTGATTTGGGCTCTTGGAAGAAGGATTGATAATAAAAAAGAAGCAGTAAAAAGAATTGGTTAAAACTGCCAAAAGATATGATAAAAAGATTGAGATAATTATCATATGAGAATAAGAAAGAGAGAAAAAATAGTTTATAGAGATAGAACTGTAAATTTATTAAGAAAGTGATTGAGTTAAATTAGAGCCAAAGAGGCTGGAAACAGGACAGAGAAACTGTGAAGACAAAGGCTGGAGTTTTGCCAAAATAGTTGAGAGAGGCAAAAAGCAAGAGACATGAGAGTTCAAAGTGCAGAAATTTGAAGAAAATGCAGCAAAACTTGGAGAAATGTTGAAGAAATTAGGGTTCAAAATCCCCTAAGTAAAACATAGTTGGAAGCGCTCAAGTTTGCCCAGAGAAATGTGACAGGAATTACAGCAAACACATTTAAAACACAGAGCAGTTGTTTATCTGGAGAAAGGCAGAGCCAGGCTTGAACCATGGTCAAGAGCAAGTGATTTGGTTGAACAGTTTGGCAAAACCATTGAATCTGGGCGTCTGATTGGCTGCAGGTCAAAACCTGTTTTATCAGTGTTTTGAGAGCTTTAACTGAAGATTTCAAGCCTAAAAAATGAGGAAAAGTAGCAGAAAACTCAGGGTTTTCATTGGCTGAAGTAAGATATAAAGTTTAATATATTATAGAGAAAAAACTGGATAGTTTAAGCTTTGGAATAAAAGAGTTCTGAGAGGAAACAGGGACTAAAACAAGTAGTTATAAAAGGGGAAGCTATCTGAGACTTTTCAGGGACTGACACAAGTGAATTACAAAGGCCACAATGACTCCACAGAGGACTGAAGCATAAGAAAAAGGTGCAGAAGCCCAAGATACTAGTACAGGAGCCCAATCCAAAAAAGCAGGAGCTGGATATAAAGAGTTGGAGCTGGAGCAGAGTGAAGGAGCCCAAGGCTCAATTGCAGGAGTCCAATACCAAGGAGAAAGATCCCAAGACCAAGTAAAAGGAGTACAAGATATTGGTAGAGGACTCCAAGATATTACCAAATACCTATTGTTTCCTAGACCCCCAGACAATATATCATAGGTTTCTAAGGGGATCTTCCTTCTGAACATGAATAAAAGCATATTTGACCCATGCCCAAAGGACTAAGTAGTAGTGATAACCCTCATGAGTGAATTTCTCCACATCTTCTATCCTGGCCAAGGAGAAGAGATACCTATTGTCAGAGTTTTAGAAGGCTTGCCACTAGTAAACCCTCCCAGGAAGAGTAAAAGAGGTTGACTAGACACCTTGAAATGACATATAGGGGACAGGAGTTCATTGGGAATGATTTTACTAGGTTGTTGAAAGAAAGGTACAAGCCTACAGAAGGTTTAGCACCAGCTGAAGTACAAGTGCATGGTAAGGATGCCCGCCTAGTCATTGGAAAAGTGTTGGAAGAGTTTGCATTAATGCAGGCCAAGTATAAACTTCTAGCTAGCCACCTCTCTCTGCTAGAAAATGATGACTCCTCCAATCCAGTCCCTGGCTTTGACCCAGGACACACCTTGGTGACCTCCTAGGAGCAGGAGTGCCACAGCTGGGATATGATTGTGTGCTGACTATAGGGTATTTTTGGGAGCAATTTGCAACTAATAATTTTGAAACTTTAGAAGACAATGTGTGGCCTTTTGAGTGATTGACTCTGATAGTTTTCAAAAGTGGTTATCATCAGGTCAGTAAGTAATCTAAATTGACCTGTGCTTTGTCTCATGAAAGAGCAGAAGAAGCTGGGTAAGATATGGGGTATGCCAAACACATTTATTGTCACATTGTGGGCCAAAACCTCAAAGAATTAAGAGGTCTAACTGATTTTTTGAGAAGATTTAATTTTTTCAACAAGGAAAAGGAGTCCTATCCAGGGCCAGGAAGTGTAACTTTATGTTTTGTTTGGCTCCTGGGGACAACATCCAGGAGGACACAGCAAGAAATATTTATAACAAAAGATTTTAGGTTCAAAGCTAGCCTTGGGTTAGCCTTCAGGGCAAAATTAAAGGCATGTACCTTAATTTCCCAGAATACAAGATAAGGAATTCCTTTTGGAAAAAAGGAAAGGAAAAAAGCTTGAATAATATTAAAGCTAATGCAAATGTGGATAAAATTGTCTTTATTAGGAGAAATAATTCTACTTAAATAGCAGACAAGGGTCAATGATCACTCATTAGGTAGACAGAGTGGCTAAGGGGGTCATGTTGGGGTGAGGTCATACCAGGATCAGACAAGGGCAGGTATGGTATTCTGGAATGGGTGGAGATTGGATTAGACCCATTTACAGAAAGAGAGGAATTCCCAGAGTCAAAAGCAAAACCAATTAAATCTTTGCACATATCACTATTTGAGGGCCATATCAAAAAGCATTAATGGCGCAATTTACAACACTTGACTACCTCATTGGGAATTGCTAAAGATGCTATAAAAAATAACCTGCTATCATATATGGTGAATAGAGTTGGAAATTAGAAGTAAAAAAGATGGACTTTTCATCTAGAGCTCAGGCTCTTAACACCTCTGGGGTAACCCATAAGACATACTTATATCACTAGATCAAGTAATATATGTGTAAAGAAAGTGGTGTTAAAAAGCTACCCATAACAGTATGCACATATCAAATATAAATGTAATTTTTCCTAGCTTGCATGGGGTCCAATCTGAGATTGCTGGCCTTTAATAGAGCGCTAAACTGGACAGATTCAATGCAAAAAAGCCATCACATTCACACTAGCTAACAACAGTGGTTTTTAAACCTTTTAAGATATACAAAAAAATATCAGTCTGAAAACAAAATCAAAAATCAAGGAATTTATATTAAATTACAATAGATTCAAATACACTTTGGTTTTTGCTTTTAGACTGAGTTAATTTTATTTTTATACTGAATTTTTTTGTTTATCTCAACAGATTTGAAGGATAATGTACAAGAATACCTGGCTAACTACTCATGACTATGCAGTAAGAGAGGTGTTCCTTCATAGTGGAAACTTATTGTTAGAGTGCTCAGACTGGGCAGATAAAAGATGCACAAAATCCAAACAATACTGCTCTTCCTCTTGACAATGAGTTTATTTGGAGCAGGATGTGGGCAGCATGCACCAATAACAACACCTGAGAAAGATTAGCACTGATAATTACAAATGTAAAGTTCCCTCTAATATACCAGGCAGAGAAGGTCACATCAAATACATACACCACAGTTGACAAACAAAAAGTTAACCAAAATACCCCTGAATCATAAGGAATAAATGCAAGAAGTAGTTGATGTCAGCATGAGAACAAGGGATGTTGTCAATGAAATGAGCTTCATATTAGTATCAATCAAAGTTTGACCCATCACTTGGATAGTACTTAGCTGTACATACCTGGTAGGCACACATTGCTCAGAGTCATGATGTGTAAGGAATGCAAAGTCTGTGAAGAACAGAGAGCATGAGCCATTTATCACTACTTTAGTTGCAAAACTAGCACAAAGTTCTGGTCAAAGGTTCAATAGAAACTGTTTGGCTTCTAATCTAGAAACTGTTCTCCTGGAAAAGACATGTTGTTTGAACACACAATAAAATAGGCTCCTACTTCTCTTTGAGCACTACATTATCAGCTGATAATTCACCAATTCTATATTACCCATAGATTATGGGTAATATATCAGAAAATAATCAATGAAAAGAAAATAGTTGGCAGGTGAAAGCACAATGTATCAGATGTGTTAGAACACAAAAATAAGTTTGGAAAGCTGGTTCTAGAAAAATATAAGACTCAGTCTGCTATAACAGCAAATTTATTGAGTATGATCCCATTCTCAAGTGCAAACAGCCATTATGGCAAATACCTAGGTCCCTCCAAAACCTTCATATCTTGGCTTAAACTGACAAGCCAGTACTATTGAAAAAGTTGTTATGATATCCCTCATTCCATCCTATTCAGTTTATAATAAATATCTATTGAATTATTAAAAATATAAGCCATAATACTATATATTTTTTCGGTCTTGAAAACTGCAGATAGTATTATATATCATATTATATGAGAAATTGAAGGATTTGTTAACAGCAAAAAAAAGTATAAATTTGGTAAACCAGAGTTAATCATCTTTTTGTAAAGATGAAAAAAGTTTTAATTAAGCCCAACGCGGGGGTCGAACCCGCAACCTTGAGATTAAGAGTCTCACGCTCTGCCGATTGAGCTAGCCGGGCAATTTGATATTTATTGAAATATAGTAATATTTATAATAATAATAAATATATCATAGCTAACATTGATTTATTTTCTTCTTCCAAGGGAAAGAATAATTTAAATATGCTACATTTATTTAAATTTTTTTAAAAATTATTAAAATAAAAATTATCTTAATGGATAATATTGCTGTAACACCATTGATTACTCTCTCAGGAAAGCAATTCCCTGAGTAACTTACCAAATGATTTACAACTAATCATTAATTTGGTGGCACTATTATTTATTGCTCATATATTATGAGGGTAAAACATTTTGATTCATAAGAAGTATTCTACTTGGACAAGCCTCATTACTGCCATGATTTACATGGTCAGTATGTGGCTTCTCATGATACCATATAATACTCTAAACTCATATCCAATAAAGTATAATTCTCTTAATCTTTCCCTTTTCTCATTTATTATACTTCTCAAAAGTAGATAATTGACAGTGGTAGAAGAAGGTAGGTTATTTATACCATAAAACTCAAAGGAAAATTTTTTATAAAGAAAAGAACTCAGCAGATGGCACTCCCCACTGACTGAAGACAATGAAAAAAGGTCACCATAACCCTATGGGATTTATTGTTTCAACAACATTTTTATACCAACCCAAACAATACAACTTCCTAAGTACACAAAGAGTCCTGAATACTCCTCCAATTTCTGAAGCAACCAAAATTTCCAACATTGTTTTCAATGCCTACGCTCAGCAGAAATTGGTGCATTATCAGGACTACACTGTGAAAATGCCAATCTCTGGATTTAAAGCACCCAAACTAAGTTTACACATCTGGGATACCCCCAAAAACTATGGGCAAGTGAAATTGCTTTACATGTTATTGGGGCTGCCTCACACTTTTTAAGCAAATGGCTTGACCAACACCCTGATCACAAAAAACTGGAAAATGTTCAAAACCACCTTCCTGGAGAAATTTGCTATAAAAGACTCCAACATGATGATCATGACAGAACTCAGACCCTTCAAAATGATAGGAACTATTGAGGAGTGCATTGTAACCTATTAAGACATACATGACTGAGCTCCAGACACCATCAACTTTGATGAGACTAAGCCACAACTGGACTTCTACAATGGTCTCCTCATGTACATCAGACATCAATTTGGCATGAGCTGTTGCAAGAACCTCCAAGACATGTTTTTGGAAGGAAAACAAGCTGAAAAAAGTCTGACAAGCTGTGTGTAACCAACAAGTAAAAAGAGAGTCCACAGTAAAAAAGGACCCTCAACCCAACAAGAAAAACAACCAAGTTAATAACTTTCATCTTCAAGGCAGAAATTGTACAACTCAGGTTAGCCAGATGAGTACTGAAAACACAGGAAAAGAGGGGAAAGCTCAGGGGAGTGCTTAGGCAAGCCAACCTCCCTGATTTTACAAGACTTGTACAGGGACAAAGACATGGATACAATTACCATGATCCAAGTATCCTTCAGCAATCCTATACTGTTTCCTGCCCAAACAGGAAATAAACTCCTCACTTATCCTTTCTGCTTTTGCAGATATCAGGGCACAGCACTATTTTAAAATGGAGCTGATCAATCCCTTGTCAACAATTTTTTGCCAAACTCATATAACTAACCACAGTTCAAAGTAATGTCAAGAGAGTTTTCATGGCAGACAACAGAAGCACACCAGTCACCAGAGAGGCAAAACCTTTTTGGGCCCAAATAGGGGACATACAGAATACCCTTAGTGGTCTAATCATACCAATCCCCAAGTATGATATAGTAATTAGTCTAGACCTGATGATAAAGAACAAACATCATATTGACTGGGATAGTGCTACCCTCACCATACAACAAGGAGAGGTGTACCATCACATGTATCCAACCCATTTAACATACTCACGAGAGACCATGTATTTGTAAAGATCACATAAACAGAAGAAGAAAAGGACCCTAGCAAAATCAATTGTAATATCTACACATATGAGATTATCCACTTTAAAAATGTAGAGACCTCACTTGAACAAGACCCAATCCAACAACAGCTAATCCAAGAATTCCCTTCTGTTTTCCAAGAAAAGTTACCAGGACTACCACCCAACAGGGGCATCCAAAATGAGATCAACCTCAAAGGGAGTGTGCCCAAAGAACTTTCTATCTACTGCCTAACACCACAAGAAGAAAACACACTAAATTCCTACCTGGATAAAGCCCTTGAAAAAGGACTCATACAACCATCCAAATTTCCTTTTGGCGTGGCAGTTTTTTTTATAGAAAAGAAAGATGGAGGACTACACCTGATTACTGATTACAGGGCGCTTGCCAGGGCCCAGAATGCCCTGGAAAATCAACTAGCCTCTCTGGGAATGGTACATTCAACTGAGTAAAAAACCCTACCAACTCCCTCACAGAGGGAAATCCCCTCTTTCAAATAACAAATGGCCTGGGATTTGAGAGGCCCTCAAGCCTCAAATCCCTGGCTTCAAATCTAATGACAAATCCAGGACTTTGTACTATTGGGAAATGGTACATTGGGAGAGAGATTGTTTGATTGTTTGATTGTGCGCTTGGGTGCTTGATTGCTCACAGGATCTATTAATAGCTGTAGCACATTGGCTTGCTGCAGCCCAAGCAAGGTTCCTGTTATGCCAGCCAATGCCCATCTATTCCCAGGCTCAAGTATGCAAATTCCTGACAAAATTGTAAGTATTACTGAAATTGATGCCACCAGGGATCTGGTGGCACAAAAGGCCACAAATTCACCAGTAAGTATAAATAGTGAGGAGGAAAATCCCTCCTCACTGTTGAAAACATAAACTTAACAACTTTATGCCCAGAACCCATTATTTTCTTACAGGAATTATCTATTTTTGCACCAATATAATAATTCTGTTTGCATCTATTTGTGAATCCACTACACTATACAAACACATATATTTGTTCCTGTAAGGATTAGAAATCCTTCCATCCTAAATCTATTAATTGAGAATGATGGGAAAACACATAATTCTTGGTTATTAAATCATCTTTATGAGGTTAAGACAATTTTTCTACCTTGGGCTACTAAAATTTTAAGTTTGATACTTGGTTTAATTGAAAATCATCTTGGAAACTATATTAATTTTAATAATTCCTTGCCACCACAAGGTCAGAAATTCAAATTGGCCCTAGAACATGCTTCACTTAGGAAATTGAACCCAGAATCTTTGGACCTTTCAAAAACATCTAAAATTAATACAGTGGCTTTAAAAGCTATGGCAATGTTGAAACCGCAGGCTCAATCTGCCAGCAAGGTTCCAATCAAGCAGGTTTGTGACCCACAATCCAATTATCCGGTCACTCAAAGCCAGACTAGGAAGTCAACTCAAATTACCAAATCCAACAACACAAACAGATGATGATCCCTTATGGTGGATACCTTTTTTTGGCACTTGACTCATTACCAGGATCAAGCCACCCCCTTCTTCCATCCAACCGTGTGATCACCAATCATGTTCCTGTTATCCTTGATTCACATGAACTATATAATCACTATCTCACAATAAAGATTATTATCTATCTTATAAATATTTTTCCCTGTGTAACTCTGCCAAAACAGCACAGTTACAACATTGGTAGCACAGGTATGTTCTCCATCCTACCTTATCTTGAAAAATTCTGCCTGTTACCCACACATGCCACAGCCAACAAATCCTTGACAGAATCATGTCTGGCCTCCCGCCTGACTGGACTCTGTACACCCCTGGTACTGCCATACCCAATGGTTTTGTCTTGTACCAAAACACGGTGATCCCGCTACCCGCCTTCAATACCATGTCTGCACAAGGTTTCTTCCTGGCTCCCTCCTTGCTACTGCAACCAACTAACAAAACCACCATGTCTGCCTACATAGCTCAAAGACTCAAAGCGCTGCCTTGGAACCTTTTGCCGGGGCCAACAACAACAACACTGCTGCATGGATCCAGTCCACCCAGAGCAAGCTGGCGCAGATGGAATTCCCACAGCAGTTTTGGATCACAGAAATTTCCATTTTCCTGACCCATGACACTGGCACCTGGTGCAACAAGTGGCATGAAGAGCACACCAACAAGAGCTGGGATACCTTCAAACAATACTTCCTTGCAAGATTTGTGCTTAAGGATACAGCCCTCATGATCATACGCCAAGTAAAGAATCTGACCCAGACAGGCACTGTGAAGGAACTCACCTGCGCTTATGAGGAACTCTGTCTTTGTGCACCATCTGACATGGCCTTTGACACCCCAGCCACACACCTCATGTATTACAACGCCCTCAAGTTGCATGTGATAAGGCATGTAAACCTGGACCAGGTGACCAACCTGCTGGTCCTGTACTGTGAAGCGGAGAAGGGAGAGCAAACATCCAACACACTACATAAAGTGAAAACTGGAAAACATGAAAGACCCAAGGATCCCCATCCAGGCGGGTGCTTCTCTCAACCACCTCCTGGAGGCAATGGGAACAACATCAACCACAAACCTACGGGCTCAAATGAACATTGAAATGGAAACAATGGCCAGTCAAACCAAACCCATTTCCGTATCACCGCCACACAGGATAACCAAGATGAGGGAAAAGCTTGGGGAGAGCATTAAGCAAGCCAAGCTCTCCCCACACAACTCCTGACTTGCCCAACAATGAATACTGCCCTAAGGATGTGGACTAATGCCCAATGATCCAGGTGCCCTCAGAAGACCCGGTACTATATACCATTGCCAGACATCTCAATAAAATGATGTCCTATCCTTTCTGTTTTTGCAGTTACACAGGCTCAGCACTCCTGGATTTGGGCGCAGATTAAACCCTGGTCAACAGTAGCTTTGTGGATAAGTAAAAGCTAACCACTAATTCTTTGTGGATTAAAAACGTGGTCCTGGCCAACAAACACCACATTGCCGTGACAAAGGAAACTGCCCCCTTCTCTGTCATGCTTGAAAACCTCCACTCTGCCATCCAAGGTCCCGTCATCAACTTTCCCAAGTTCAACATTGTACTGGGACTAGATTGGTTACAGAAAAACAACCCCCACGTTGACTAGGCAACCTCAGTGTTGACCATCAAGCGTGAGGGTGTCAACCACCAGATCTACCCTGACTCTGTGGACCAACTGCTACACAACCACATCTTTGTACGCATCACGGAGACCCTGGACAAGAATAAAGACATGAAGGCAATTGACTGAGCTCTTGTCAATACAAAATCATACACTTCAAGGACCACTAGGATACCTCCACACCTCAGGACCGCAAAATTGTGGACCACCATCCAGAGATTTTCAATAAAATGCTGCCTGGGCTGCCACCTGAAAAGCATATTCAGCACTCCATACAACTCAAGGGGGCTGTACCCAAGGCACGCCCTATCTACAGGCTGACACCAAATGAAGACAACACCTTACGCACCTACCCCAAGGAGGCATTGTAAAAGGGACTTATCTGCCCCTCACAGTCTCCCTTTGGGGCTGCCGTATTCTTTGTGGCTAAGAAGGACGGAACCTTACATCTGGTCACAGACTACTGCGCCCTAAACAAAGTTACCATTAAGAATTGTTACCCATTACTGCTGATTGACAACCTCTTTGATGCCTTGGGAGGAGCCACAGTCTTCTCCAAGATTGATCTAACTGCAGGCTACAATCAGATTTGTATTAAGGAGGAAGATATCCCCAAAACAGCCTTCCACACTAAATACAGCTCCTACAAATGCGTGGTACTCAACTTTGGCATGACCAATGCCCTGTTCACCTTAATAAACTTCATGAACAAAGTATTTGTGCCCCACATAGGCAAACACGCCCTAGTGTACCTGGACAACATCATTGTCTACAGCCCCTTGGGGGAACAACACCACAAAGACCTAGAGGCAGTCTTTGCTACTTTAGCACAGCACAAACTGTTGGCCAAACCCTCCAAGTGCCAGTTCTTCTGCAAGCAACTACCCTTCTTGGGACACATAGTCTCAAAGGACAGCATCAAACCCAATAGTCAAAAGATATAGGCCATCTGCAAGATGCCACCACCCAAGGATAAGTTGGAACTCTGCAACTTCTTAGGAATGGTGGCCTATGTATGCTGCTTCATACCTGACTGTGGCGTCTTGACTGCCCCTTTATACACATTACAGGTGCCAAACCCAAGTTTGTGTGGACACCCCAACATGACTTCTGTTTTAGAAGCCTCAAGGAGAAACTCACAACAGCTCCTATCCTGCAATACCCCAAACACAATGGGGATTATCAAATGGAAACCGACGCCTCAGATGCATCAATTGGGGGAGTACTAAAAATCAAAATAATGACAATGGCTTCCTGCCCATGGCTTATGAATTGCAAAAACTGACAGATGATGAGTGCCAATACCTCATCCACAACAAAGAACTGTTGGCTATTGTACACTGCCTATTCAAATGGGGCTGTTACCTGGAATGCCAGGAAGAATTCACAGCATTAACCAATCACAAGTTGCTCATCTATTTCAAAACTCAAGAAAATCTATTGCGCCACCAGGCCCAATGGATAGAGCTACTAGAGAGATTTAACATGCTCATCCAGTACAAACCTGGGGCTGAGCTTGCCATGGCAGATGCCCTGTCCTGCCTGTATGTCCGCGCTTTGAGAAGAAAGAATGGGCTTGACCCAGACTGGTATCTCTTAGTACTACAAACAAAGGACAAAGGTTTCCCCCCTGGCACAACCAACATAACCAAGGAGACAGTCATCAAGAATAAACACCTCTTTGCTGACGTATATGGGACCCTACACAGAAAAATGTCAGACGGCACAACCATTCCCTACATCCCCACACATCAGTGAGTCAACACCATCCTACGCTATCATAGAGACCTTGGACATACCAAGAGCCAAAACCTATATGAGTTCCTCAAACATAAGGCCTGGTGGCCAACCTTATACCGCAATGTTCAAGAAGTCCTAGATCAATGTGAGGTATGCAAAAAGTTTACCAAAAGCAAAACCCTGCCAAAGTCAGTACTTCCCATCCACACACAACTACCTTTCAAAGTATGGGCTCTTGACATTGTTGGTCCCATGACAGGGAAGCACAATGACAAGAAATACATCATCACTGCCATTGACTTTGCTAAAAGATGGCCAGTAGCCCAAGCAGTGAAGGCACACACCAGCAATGACGTACAACGTTTTATTGGCAAGGAGATATTCAGCAAGTTTGGAAAGCCATAGCTCCTGATAACCAATGGAGGCAAAGAATTGACCTCTGAAGAAACCAACATATACCTCACCAAAAATGGGGTCAAGCACACTGTGACAACACCATACCACCCACAGGCTAATGGACGCATAAAGCGTCTTAATGATAGCCTTGTGCAAGCATTAGCCAAACTCACTGCCAGGAGACCTGAAGACTGGTATAAGCAGATACCAACTACACTACTTGTGTGTCAAACCCAAGTGAACAGATCCACTGGAAAAAGCCCGTTTGAACTGATATACAGCACACAGCCAAATATCATTCAAGCATTGTCAGGACCTAAACTGGAAATTCCAAGTAAAGTCCCTCTGCACTCAGACCCTCAAGTATTAGAGGCTAACAGCAAGCAAGCAGTAAAGGAAAATGAACATCTGCAAAAGACATTTGTCCCCCTCCGCAATAGACATTAAGTTGGGGACAAAGTTTGGGTCATTAATGTTGACAAGAGCAAGCTACAGCCCAAGAAAGTAGGGCCAGCAATCATTCTGAAGGTAAACAACAATAACACTTACCTTGTGCAAGGGCTTGAAAAACGTAAGCAAGACAAGACCCTACACCATTATTGCCTACGCCCCTGCAAAGCAAGACAGAAGCAACAAGATACTGCCCTGCCTGCCACCAAACAACAACTGGTTCAATATGGCGCCTGGGCTCCTGACAACCTCCCTGACAACCTGCCCCCAGAGGAGGCCAATCTCCAGTTGGGGGTGTGTCAAAACCGCAGGCTCAACCCGCCAGCAAGGTTCTAACCAAGCGGGTTTGTGACCCGCAATACAATTATCTGGTCACTCAAAGCTAGACTAGGAAGTCAACTCAAATTACCAAATCTAACAACACAAACAGATGATGATCACTTATGGTGGATACCTTGTTTTTGTGCTTGACTCATTACCAGGATTAAGCCACCCCCTTCTTCCATCCAACCGTGTGATCACCAATCATGTCCCTGTTATCCTTGATTCACATGAACTATATAATCACTATCTCACAATAAAGATTATTATCTATCTTCTAAATATTTCCCCCATGTAACTCTGCTAAAACAGCACAGTTATGACAGCAACAACTGAAAATACCTCATATTTAAACAAAATGATTTCACATTTAAGCAAAATCCAACTATCAGGTTAAAATATACACTCTGTTAACAGGGTTTATTGGTATTAATGGGCAAAATGGGTCAACACAGCAAAGAAGTGCTCATGCGCAAAGCAAAACTATTCAAAATACAATCAAAAGTACATTGATTCATAAACAAAATGGTGTGGGTTGACTTTCAGTGTACATATGGGTCATTATTTTAGGGATTAGGCCATTTTCTAATACACATGTTGACCAAGTCACAGCATAACATGGTTCAATTTTGAAAAAATCAAATTACAAATGTTTATATTTAAACAGTAATAACTCAACAAAAAATCAATATTTTTCCACACTGTAAACTATCAAAATGAAGCTAAGAATCTTATCTTTCTTTTGGTGTTAAAATAGCAATATGTATACTGTATTAAATATTGAACAAAAGCAATTTAAAAGAGCATATGACATATTTTATTATATTATTTTGATAATGAAATAAAATAGATTGCTTTAAGCTAAAAAAAGTTAATGTTTTCATTAATGAATATATACTTTTTATTTGACGAAATTAAAGGTAAGATCAAGAGCATTATTTTTGCATTTTATTTTATTTAAAAAGCAAATTTTTTAGGATTTTATGGTAGTTTAAAGTTAGGACGTTAATTTATTTGCTGTTTAGATAAATTTTGAGGTTCAAGTGAGCTGCAAACCTCAAATTAAGCATCTTTTAAATAAATTTCTTTATATATTTTATCATTTTAAAAATATGCAGAAGAGTTGTAATTAAGTCAATACATCATTTTAATTTATTCACAGTGATTAAAAAGAGGATATGATGTAACAATGATGCTTAGCTGCTCCACATATATCACTTGTGCATGAAAACTGGGTATTTCATTTATTTTAGGAATATAAATTTAATTTGAAATTTTAATAAAAGCTATCACATCATTTCTTCTAGAATGGTGTCATAAGGCTTGGTATATAAGAGATAAAGCACCACCTAAAGTTTACTTCAAACTATCTTTACAAAAAGGTATCATCCCTCCAACCAGTACTCTTTTGCAAGACATCTTTACAAAGCATCTCTTTATCATCAATCATAAATCCAATATTATGGAATCTGTTAACTTCACCTCTGTCATGCAGCCATTTTCCTCATTGGGAGCATCAACAAAAAGAGAAAGAATTGCTATGCTAAAGAAAGCATTCCTATTTGTTTCTGGAGGCAATCTTAATTCCTTCATCAATCACTTTCTCACTCAAACTGAGTTTGGAAAAACAGAGTTCATTCCTTTGATTCAAAATCAGAAACTAAATTGGATAATTGATGGCTTAAAGGATCTTCTGAAATCTGCTCCCCAAAGCATCTCCCAGCCTTGAGATCTCTGGTTACTTCCAGTTACTCTTTAAAAGAGCTTACTGATATGGGATTTAATATAACCAAAAGTGAGTTTGAATACTCAAGAAAAATAAATAAAAATAAAAACGTAAGCTTAAATGAAAAAAGCCAAAAAAATAAAAACTATTCAGTAAAAAAAGAAATAATCAAAAAAATAATTAAAAACCTACTGAAAAATTCTTTTGAAACAAGCCAGTTTACAAAAAAAGTGCCTGAAAAAATTTATAAAGACATTGATAAAGAAATGAATGAATATTCAACTGAAATAAAATATTCTCTATTAAAAACAAAAAAGAAATATATGAAAATATGAAAATAAAAAATGAAATTTCAATATCACTTTCAACTTATTATAAATTAATACCAAAAAATATAATCAAGAGTAAAAAACAAACTGACATGTGTAATATTTGTAACTTAAAATCATCTTTAGAAAAAAGAAAAGAAGAATGTGAAAGTAAAAACTTATTATTGCCAGAATCTATAAACAGTGACTTAAAAGCTATTAATCAGCACCAAGACTTTTATGCTCATCAAAATAGGGAATATAAGAAAGATATTAATGAATTAGATAATGAATCATGTATTATAGTTATAGATTTTAAGGAGAATTTAAAAGTTGGTGGTGGTCCAATTGAAACCAATAACTGTTTTTATTCCAAAAGACCTATTTCTTTATTGGGGTTTGCATTGGTATTTAAAGAAAACAATAAAGTTAAATATGAATACCATGATTTTTTATCTCAAATATTGTCTCATGATTCTTTGTTTTCAGGTGAATGTCTAACAAGTCTTCTTAAATCAGATAAGTTTAAAAAATAAAGAATATCAAAGTATGAACTGATAATGGAAACCATTTTAGATCCTATGAATTATTATATTATCTATTTAAAGAGGCAACAGAATACATTAAAGGGTCTATTAAATACAATAGATTTGTAGAATGTCATGGAAAAAGCATTGTTGATGGTCACTTTGGTGTAATATCAAAAACATTAAAAGAGAAGGAAAATCAGCTTTATATTAAGAATATAAATGATATTAAAAATATTTTTGAGTAAGAAGAAAAAAGAAAATAATTATATAAATCAGCGCTATCAGGCTCAAATATTTCTCAAAAGTCATTCTTTTATATTTATGAGAGAAAAGTTAGGCCTATAAGAAAAGAGCTCAAGGTTAGAAATCTGCACATTAATCTTTCATATTTTATGAAAGATGAGAAGTTGTATACTTCACCTTTAACATTTGAAAGTTTCTCAGAATATTCTGAGATAACTTATCATTTGAAATCACGTGATGATACCAGAGAAACAAAAATATCAGAAGATACTAGTGGTGCATTAGGGCAAGTTCATGAAGTAGGGCAGCTTACTAGAGGGTGTATTTTAAATAGAGTTATCAGTCTTTCAAAAACAACAACCTTTTTTTTCTGAAACAAACTAAAAATATTTATGATGAGCCAAAGATAGGGTAATAGCATTTATAGCTTTGGGGCTGCTATTACTCTCCCATGCAACTCATCATAAATATTTTTAGCTTGTAGTATGTAGTAGCACTTAAGATATTTCCAGCAATATTATAAGGTGCAATTTTCAATTATAAAATTGATAAATTTTTTTTAAAATATCTAAGCCCAAGATCAATTAAAGATTTGACATTGATTGTATTTTAACATTTCTGAATAATTTGAATATATATAATTTAATTAAGTTATAAAATAATCAGTCCAGCGCTTAGGCATAACAAGAAAAATAATGACCCATATGTTTACTATGTGAATTAGTGACAAAATACATCCAAGCGTGGTGTGTCAAAACTCAATCCAAAAACAAAACACTTATCAACTCACTATGTAAACAAAATCACTCAATCAATTTGTGCAATGGATTGTAATCAAGAATGATACCAAGGTATCTAAAATAAGACACAATATCTGAAACATAAATTTTTAAAATATTGTGTTGGGTGCTTAATTTGGCGTAAAATCAGGAGAAATGGGTGAAATTATTTTGGGTATTCAAAAATGGGTGTTGTAAAACCAGAAACAACTAATTAATAAATAAAAATCTATAATTGGGATATTGTGTGGGGGAAATATTAATTAAATATCCATATTCAGATAAAAGCAAAAGTTAAAATTAGGGAGTAATTAATTGAATTTTTTAATTTTTTATTAAATTCTCAAAATGGAAGGAACACAACCACAGAGTACCAATGCACCCGCTGTGCGCCGCGGTTGCGGTTGCCCCCGCAGGTCAAAGAACAGAGTTAGTGCAACACAAATGCCTACTCAGGAAGGAGACAGGAGAGGAGAGCTCAATAGTGACGCTGCACTGACACAGCTGGCTCAAGGAGCACAAGCTGCTAGGGTGCAGAGCATAAACCCTTGGGTCCCCAAGCTGACCTGGAAGCCCACCAAGGTTACCTTCACTAAGAAAGTTAGAAACAAGGAGGTAGAACTTACTTCATATGTGTTCAAAGTTGTGTACCAGCAAGAGTTGGTCCCGTTAGCCATACTGCAGAAGGTGAAACCTGTACTTGATACTAGCTACAAGCTCTACGTCAGTGATGGCAATCAGGAAGATGATGAGGAGCCTGAGTTCTTCAGAACTGACAAGGGACAGTTGGTGCTAAAGAAAGTTGCAGCCTTCTACAACAAGGTACCCATGCCTTGCAAGCCAGTCTCTGAGCAGGAACCTAATTAAACTACTCTCACTAAGCCCACTCAAAAATGCATCCCAGATATCAAACACATTGTCCTGCTTAAGCTAATGCGTGAATCTGGTGACAACAAGGCAGCTGCAGCCATTGTTGGAGTGGATCCCAAGTACGCCACCAAGACCTTCCACAAGTTCATCAATACTGGGCAAGTCCTTGATGCAGAAAAATCCTTGCATGTGTCAACCATGCTCACCAAGGAGCACAAATGTGCAATTTGCCAGTGGATAACTCAAGATTGTCATCTTGAACTGGCAAATATACAGGCCATGATCAAATCTACTTTTGGGGTTGAGGCCTCAATTTCCTTTTACTACCATCTACTCAAGGGAATACACTTTTCCTGGAAAAAGCTTGGGGTATCTCCCTATTATAGAAACAGCCCAACTAACATTGAGAATCAGAAAAAATACGCTGAGGCGTACACTGCCCTCAAAGTCAAGGGGACAGTCAAATTCTACTACATTGAAAAATCAGCATTTGCCTTATCAATGCGCAATGGGTATGGTTATGTCCCAAAAGGCTCCAATGACAGGATGGCTTGGCGTGCTGCAGTCTGCGCCACAGCCTATTTGATGGTGGCTCTCCTTGGTCCAAAGGGGTTCAAGCTGTACCAAATGATTTTGGGATCACACAATAGCTGGACCTTCCTATCATTTCTCCAATTAGTCCAGGAGCACCTAAGGCGCACAAGCCCAGGCTTCACCAATGTCATTGTGCTGGTTAACATTGGTCTCCATAAGATGGCTGATATTCTTAAAGAATTTTTAATGATTGACACCAGTATTGCAGTGGGCCCCCAGCAATTGGCCACAGCAAATTTTAACCTTCTCTTCCTCCCTGCCTATTCATCCTTCCTAAATCCCATTGAGGAAGTCTTTGGGTGGCTCAAGCAAGTTGTCAAGTGAGGAACTCCAACTGGGACCAAAGTCCTGTTTAATTTGCTGCAGGCCAGGATCCACACCCTCCCAGCTGAGACTGTGGCCAAATTCTATGGCCACACTGATTTGTTCATCCCTGTATGCCTTGCCAAACAGCCAATCAATTAAAGGCTTAGCTTGTCCAACTTTTTTATATTCTCTAATTTACTATTCAATATTTATTAATTATCATTTTATATTTAGATGTTTCCAAGCCCACAATCATATTCAGCAGGACCATCAATGAAGGTTAGTAATTTATTTATTTATAATCATTTTTATTATGGCATCTAAGGGGATCCCAAACGCTTGATACTGGATTACACAAATATATTTATAACACTTTTGTCAAATAAATATAAAAATCAAATTAAAAAAGTTAAATGTAAAGTGTACAAATTAGAAGTAGATTTTATTGATATATATTATTATGCTTTTTATTAAGACCTTCTCTGGGATATATTTGAAAATCTTGCTTGCTAAAATAAGATGTTAAAAATTTATTTATAATAAAAATAATCTGAAGTATATAAGATGTTTATTGATATATAGAAAAAATTAAGCATGTCTATAATGGGATTGGCAGTATGTACCCACCCCGCAATGGAGGTGGCACACAACCTCCACTGCCACACTGTGGACGGTGGATACACCCCGGTTAAAATACTCCTGCCTGCTGGTGAAAGGGAGTGCAGTCAGGTGGGAGTGAAGCAGCAGCTTCTCTGGCAGGGCTGCAAACCCGTAAATTCCAGCCAGGACCAGGGCGTCCTGGATGACGTGGTCCATCAAGTCATATCTGGGGGGGGACCTTCTTCCCATCCAAAGTGAGCCAGGCCTTGTCAATCCCAAGGAGGACCCCATCCAGGTCCTCTACAGGTGCGGCCATTCCAAAGTAAAAGAGTAACCCCAAATAAACCACGAGGTGAAGCCTTTGCCCAGAAAAGGCTTCAGCAAACTCACAGAGCTTATTATACACAGTACTAATCTTCTTCTTGTGCTTTGTCTTGGAAAACACAAGCTCCATTGCTAGAGGAACCCCTTCTTGTCAGCACTCCAGGCCAGCCCAAAGTCAGCAAGGAGAATTTTGGTCTTCTTCACGGCTGTTGCAGATGCAACAGCCAGTTATCCTACTGTCCACCCAAAGTTCTCCAGAGGTAAGAAAGCATATGCTCTACTGGAAAGAAGAAGCAAGCAGCTGCATGATATGTTGTGTTTGGCTCCAGGGGACAACATACTGGAGGACACAGCAGGAAATCTTTATAAAAAAGATTTGAGGTTCAAAGCTAGCCTTGGGTTAGCCTTCAGGGCAAAATTAAGGGCACATACCTTAATTTCCTGGAATACAAGATGTGAAAGTCCTTTTGGCAGAAAGGACAGGAAAAAAGCTTGAAGAATATTAAAGCTAATGCAAATGTGGATAAAATTGTCTTTATTAGGAGAAATTATTCTACTTAAATAGTAGACAAGGGATGGTGATCACTCATTAGGAAGACATAGTGGCTAAGGGTTCACATTGGGATGAGGTCATACCAGGATCAATCACAGACAGGTACAATAATCCAGAATGGGTGGATATTGAACAAGACCCATTTGCAGAAGGCAAAGAATTTCTGAAGTCAAAAGCAAACCCAGCCAAATCTTTGCAACTATCACAATTCAAAGGCCATATCAAAATAGCATTAATTGCGCAATTTAAAACATCTCCCCCCTCAAGATTGGACACAGGGAGTTGATATTTGCAGAGAAATTTGGAATGAACACGGGCAAAAGGACGTCCAGAAGACAGTAGTTTCCCGGTATACTAAACACCTTTCTTAAAGGTGACCTCACAGGGCCCAACCCAGAGGGAATCCAACTTATGGGCTCTACCACATGTACAATTCTGGTAGTAGAGAACTAGATCACCTATTTGATACTCAGGGAGGGGGGCTCTAGCAGCATTGGACGGGGAGAGCTCCAGGGCCTTAACCTTGTAAGCAGTAGAGTAAGCTGTTGCCTGGATGTCAATGATACAATTGGTTAAGTCTTTAACATGGGCTTAAGGATTTGCAGACATATCAAGTTCAATCAAAGGGGGTCCCAAGATTGAGGGGGTAGCGGCCTCACGTCCATACAGCATGGCAAAAGGGGACTGGCCTGCACTCATGCCTACTGAGTTGGTAAGCAAAGAGGGTAGCAGGGAGGAATATATCCCAATTGGCAGCATCAGAGAGTGTGAGCTTCCTCATTATGGACACCAGGGAGGAGTTTGCTTGTTTGACAGTTCCATTGGTGGAGGGGTTATAAGGCGCAGAGAACAATTGGTGAGTTCCCATAGCTTTGAAAATAGAAGTGATGAGGCGAGCATTAAAGTTGGTACCATTGTCAGAGAGCAGGACTTGAGGGCAGCCATGTTGATAGAAAATGTCTTGCAGTAAGAAAGTAGCTGTGGTATTAGCAGTTATATATTTTGTTGCTCTGGCTTCAACCCACTTGCTAAAGTGGTCTATAGCAACCAAGATGAATTGACATCCAGACCTAGACCAAGGGAAAGGCCCAACAGCATCAATACTCACTGTGTGAAAGGCATGCTTTGGGGGATGAGTTTGAACTGGTGTTGGGACAGGCAAGGGCGTTGGAGCTGACAGGAATGACAGGAGGCAAGGACATCAGGGATCAGGAGGCACATGTTCTCCCAATATAAGTTCTTGCACAATCAGTCATGAGTCTTGGCTATGCCTCCATGGCCAGTGTCAATGTGAGCTTGGAAGATAATGGCTATCCTCATGCTAGGGCAAACATAGGGTAGGTAGGCATTGTTAACCTTTTTGAAGGATTGTCTATTGCAAATTACAGTGTCCTTGGATAGGGTCTGTAGTACCAAGAAGATGTCTTCTGGCTCAGTGGTCCAAGAGTCAGGATACCCTATTAACTTGTATAGACAATCAGCGTCAGCGGGATGGATAGCTAGGATTGGCATTCTGGACAGGCCATCAGCGTTCTGATGTTGGGCCCCAGGACGGTGTATCACAGTGAAATCATACCCTTGTAGACGCAGAGTATAACATGCTAGTCAACCTTCAGGCTCCTTTAGCTGTTGCAGCCATTTGAGGGAGGAGTGATCTGTGACCACCATGAAGTGGGTCCCATAAATGTAATGCCAAAACTGTTTCACTGCATGCAGCACCGCCAAAAATTCCTTCTCAGTGATGCTGTAGTTCTTTTTGTGCTTATTGAGGACCCTTGACAAGTAGGCTACAGGTCAATCCACGCCTTAATTGTCAAGTTGGGCAAGGATGGCACCCACAGCTACTCCACTAGCGTCAGTATACAAGATGAACTCTTTATCATAATCAGGATAGACTAAGATAGGAGCCTCCTTGAGCTTGGCCTTCAGTGCTTCAAATGCTTGTTGTTGGCTGTCAGTCCATTAAAAGGGGATGTTGCGTAGCAGTTGGACAAGGGGTCCACTCAGTTAAGCAAAGTCAGGTATGAACTGTCAGTAGTAGCCCATCATACCAAGGAACAGTTGAACCTCTTGAAGATTTGTGGGAGGTAGCATCTTGTCAATGGCTTCCACCTTATTATTCATGGGTCAGATTCTAGTTTGAGTGGCCTCATGACCTAAGAACTCAAGACGTTCCTTAAAGAAGGAGCACTTGGAGGGTTTGAGTTTCAAGCCAGCTTTGCAAATCTTGATGAAGGCAGCCTTGAGGTGTTCCAAGTGATCAGTAAAGTTAGCGCTGAACACAGTGATATCATCAAGGTATACAAGGACACAAGAGAGCTTTAGGTCTTGTAGGATGGAGCCCATAGCTTGTTAAAATGTGGCAGGGGCATTGCAGAGTTCCTGGGGCATTCAAGTGGGTTCAAAAATGCCTTCTGAAGTGATAAGAAAAGCCTTTTTTTGATCTTCAGGAGATAAGTCAACTTTCCAGTATCAAGAAGCTAGATCCATGGCTGAGAAAAACTTAGAACCACCCAGCCGTCTGAGAGCATTGTCAATTTATGGCAAGGGGTACAAGTCTTTCTTAGTGAGAGAGTTTAGGCAACAATAGTATATTATAATGCAATGCCCACCATCTTTCTTATTGAAAATCAGTAACAGAGAAGCCCAAGGACTTTGGGAAGGAGCTAGTGACCCGGCGTCCAGAAGTTGTTTGAGTTTTTTAGACACCTGAGCATCTTCCACCCTACTACAGTGGTATGGTTTGGCATAAAAGGGGGCACATCCCCAGTATCAATCTGATGGATGACTCCTTTAGCTAGGCCATAGTCCGTAAGTCCAGAGGCAAAGATGTTGCTGAACTGCTTGAGCAGGTCCAACACGTCTTTCTGTTGAACAGGGGACAGTTGGGGGAAATCAGCAGCGGTGAACAAAGAGAGAACTTGAGGATTGCCCTCAGGTAGATTAAAATCACTGAACGTTCCAAAGGGGTATAGGGAGGCCACTTGTTCTGCTCCCAGTATACAACCATGTCCCACAACCTGGCCTATGGTCACCTGCATGGGTAGGGCCGTTAGGTTGACAAGCAATAAATGTACAGGCTCTTTGTGGGTTTGATCTAAAATCCCAAGACACAGGTGGGGTTCTGTACGGCTTAAGGATTCAGGTGAGTACAGTTCCAAGAATGACTTTTCAGGTAGCTCATAAGAAATCTGGGAATCAATCACCACTTGAGAGCCCAGGGGGATAGTGATAGCTACAGGTGATAGCAGGGATACCCCTTCTTCTGCAGGACAGGAAGGAGGAGGGGTACACATGTTGGAGGAGTGGGTTCTATACTTGAGAGAGAAGATACCCATAGGGTACTCAAGCACACAAGTTTTAAGATGTTTTCCTGGGAGGCGCAGAGGTTCTTCAAAAATCAAAGGAACCTCATATCCCAAGAGCAAAAGGTATCCATCTTGTAAGTTTACAATCCCATTATACTCTCGGAGGAATTGAGTAACAACCAAGAGGTCATAGCTTTTGTTCTCAAGAACTATGGCGGGAGAAGCAATAAAGAGTTTCCCAAACCTCATGGATAGAGCGGAGTAGGCACCAATGATTCATGTCTGTGCCATACCAGCTGTGCCATACAACTGCGTGTAGTTGAGGTTGGGGGCCAACTTAAGTTTCTTCATTAGTTTGGAAGATACCACGTTGACTGGAGAACCTGTGTACAAGATGGCTTTGATCTTAACCTTTTGGATTGATACTTCCACGCGGGTTGTATCTCTCCCAAAGGGGGGCAAGACTGCCAAAACATCTTGCGCAGCCTCTAGCTCCTTTCCCATTTAGCTAGCATGCACCGTAACACAGGAATCTCATTATATAAAGTCTGTAGCAGGAGAGATACAGTCACATTTTAAAAGAGAGCTTTGGTTAGCTTGGAAGCTTCCTTGGAAGAGTCAACCAAGACAGGAGGTCAATGGGCTTGAGCTAGGTAAGGATGAGCCACCATAGACTTAGCTTCACTTGCAGGCACTTGGAAAGTGGTGGTAGTCTTCCCAGAGAGAAGCTTGTATGAGACAGAGATAGTTTCTGGAACAGCCAAGACAGAATAGCCATAACTATCAGAATATTCACTATCAGAATCTTTAGGCTCTGAATCACTGGAGAGATTTTGAAACAGATGAAGGAAAGTTGGGCCAGAGGAAGAGGGAGCTTCCTAATCAGACAGAGGATCAGGGGGAGACAGGGGAGATTGGTCAGCAGAGAGCGTCTCTGTTTCTAAGCTGACCTCTCTTTTCCCGCCTGTTCCTTGGGGTCACAGCCTTCCACTCAAGGATTAGTGCAAGTACACAAGTGGTGCCCTATTTGGCCACAGTTATGACAAACTTGCCTCTTAGCTTGCTCACCAGCACCCAGGGTCATTATGCGCGGCGTACAAGAGGTAGTCCCAGCATTGCTGGCTTTTTTTTCACGTACCACTGTATCTCCATGTGTCAAATGCATGTCTTGTAGGAGCGTCTTAATACTCTTCATGGAATTGAGCAAAGCCTTTGGTGCCTTAAAGTGTAGGCATAAAAGCTGGTTCACCTTTAAAGCATTTGAACAAGCTGTGTAGGCTTCCCGGGGAGTTAACTGTTGACTGGTGATTAACTGCTGGCCTTCAATGTAAAAAAAATCTGTGAAATCAGCCAGGGTTTCTTTGGGATTGAAAGCAATGTGCATAAATGCATTCTTCTTGACCTCCAAGCTGAGATCTCCTCCAAACTCCTCAATAAGGAGGCGCTTCATGTCCTCCCAAGTGACAATGAAGGGGAGCTTGGGGACCATGACTTCCTGGCATGTGGGATGAAGACAGGTGAGGATGTGTTCCTTCTTGAGTTTGTTGGTAGCCCTACACATTGCAGTTTTGTAGATGGTTAGAAAGGCGGCAATAGTAGAGAGTTTTTGGATCAAATATATGTTTGAAGGTTGGTTTGTAGTTTGGGTCAATAGAAGAGGACAAGGACTGACTGTTTTCACCAGGGTTGAGGACGTTAATATGAGGGTTGCTTTCAAACCCGGACTCAGCAGCAAGTTGTCTAGCCCAGAGGAGTCAAAGGCTTTACTCTAGAGTGTCCAAGGTAGAGCTTTTCTGTCCACTAATATCCCTAGAAGTGGCTACAGCAGTCCCAAATTTTTCAATTTTGATTTGTTGTACTGCTAAGGTGTCAGCAATCCCATTGATACAAGTAGCCAGAGAAGTGGCCTGAGCAACCAATGGGGCAACTAGTCCATTTAGGGTCTCAGTAAAACAGTAGAGGTTTTGGACCTCTCTTTCCAACGCATCTTGCCTATCAGCTACATCATTTGTCACTTCAGCAAGTTGATCTAGTGCACGTGCACAGTTGACCTGGGGTTGATCTTCCAGACCAGGGCAATAACCATGATTGTCATGAGCTGGAGTATTAACAACTTCACCTTCCTCTTCATCTTCAGAATCAGATGACAAATCCTCAGAGTTAGAGAGGCGCTGTCTTAAGTACTCAATTTCACCTCGTAAGGTAGCCACCTGATCAGTGAGGGAGGCAATACAAGGGTCAGGCATTGGATCAACTGGAGGGGGATTCTGCACAGAAGCTTAACTCCGCGTGATAGCCTTGAGTTTGGCAATTGCCTCCCATACCTTGGTTTCAAAATCAGATGGGGTCTTGACAGGAGGAGCGGGAGGAGTCATCTTGATAGACGCTACCCTGTCATCCACATAATTTTGCACTTGGTATAGAGTGTCACCTAGTGCAGCCTTATCCAGACCGTATTGATGCTGTAGATGGCGGCCCCAAGTATTGACATGAGCTCCTATCAGTTTGAGTTGAAAGTTGACATGCTCCCTGAACTGATTAAGCTCACTAACCAGAGTCTCAAAACCTGGCAATGGTTTAGCAGAAAGGCTCAATTTGCTCATGCCACGCTGCCTGATGTTCATCCAATTGACATAGTTGATCCTTTATGTATCCAGGGAGCTAGGAACAAAGGGAGTTCAGGGAGACAGTTAAGTACTTCTTTGACGCCAATGAGTTGCGCTGGTTGTCAGAAATACAAGCAAAGAGACTGTGTAACCGTTCTTGGTAGGCCATATTTTGAGCATGGTTATTTGAGACAGCGGTGGCTACAGCATCTAATAGTTGATTCTGGGATCCTAAGGCAAGTTGATGGTGAACCAGGGCGGGTTGGATGAACTGGTTGACCAACACGCCAATTGTATCCATGGATTCCATCAGCGCGGGGGGAGACCAAAGTCCAAGAGGAAGGAGTACAGGTCTTTGGAAGCGTACCCGGGACAGAGACCAGGGATAGTGTGCATTGCCATAGTGCCATAGTGGAGTAGGAAGCAAGCGGCAGCACAAGCTTGCTTGTAATTGAGAGAGAAAGCTGGAAGGGGGCCACACAGGCCCAGGGGACAGAACCAATACCATGGGAGTTGAGGGGGCATTGGTGATGTCTTCTTCTAGAGGAGGACTAGAAACTTTAGGTTGTTTGGGTACTTCAGAAACAAAGGGAGAAAGACCAGAGAATGCCCATGGGAACAGGGTAACCAAGGGGCTTGTAGCCCCTGTAGTGAGCACTATTTTGTTGTGTTTGGCTCCTGGGGACAACATCCAGGAGGACACAGCAGGAAATCTTTATAACAAAAGATTTGAGGTTTGAAGCTAGCCTTGGGTTAGCCTTCAGGGCAAAATTAAGGGCACATACCTTAATTTCCTGGAATACAAGATGTGAAAGCCTTTTGGCAGAAAGGACAGGAAAAAGCTTGAAGATTATAAAAGCCAACAAAAATGTGGATAAAATTGTTGTTATTAGGAGAAATTATTCTACTTAAATAGTAGACAAGGGATGGTGATCACTCATTAGGAAGACAGAGTGGCTAAGGGTTCACATTGGGATGAGGTCATACCAGGATCAATCACAGACAGGTACAATAATCCAGAATGAGTGGATATTGAACCAGACCCATTTGCAGAAGGTGAGGAATTCCCAAAATTGAAAGCAAAACCAGTCAAATCTTTAAAACTATCACAATTCAAAGGTCATATCAAAATAGCATTAATTGCGCAATTTACAACATGGTACTAGCCCATCTCTGGTATATTCTTGAATGGGAGCATCTCCAGGACGTCCCAAACAAGCTCAATGGAGTTTACACAGTAAACTCCACTGAGGACCACTGGGTCAAGGCAGACCAGTTGGGCATCCTTGTAGGCAGTAACTGCCCACTCAGATGTCCCCTCAGAATGTGTCAGCCCAGCTAGCGCGTCCCTTGTCATTGGGAAGGACCTGTGAATTCTGTCTTTGAGCTCCTGCAGAACAGGTGGGACAGATAGAGTTGCCTAGCCACATGATTGGCATAGTTGGTGTAGAACATGGCGGGGACAAAGGGGACCAGGACCTGGCGGAGTTCACTATCAATGTTTTCTTAAAAAATAGCAAGTTTTTGAAAATTTCATTAATTTTATTTTTTATGTTACCTTCTTGTATTTCCTCTTTGCTGGCAGCTTCAGCAGGCTTAGCCATTATTGGCGCAAGCAGTTGGGCAGGCAATTCTGTATTATCAGTTCTTGCTTGCTTGGCTGGCTTGAGATGAGTATACATCTCAGGATTGTTGACCCAGACAGACGGCACAGAGAGGGCAAACAACTTGAACTGGAGGCCCTTGACTACAGTTTTTTGAGTGTTAAGAAGGCGCTCAATTGTTATTTTGGGGGTGTTTGGCATCTTGGCAATGAGTGACTTGGCAGACACCTTTTCAATTTTGTCCCCTGTAAGAACAGCGGCCTTGACTCTTACCTTGACCTTGCGGTCAATGTATTTGATTTTGGCAATCATCAAATTGAGGTCTTTGAGTAGTTTTTCAAAATCTCTTATTTGATTTTTTTGCTAACCTTTCCATATGTTTTTATAGCTTTACCCCCAATAAACCCCCTGTTGCCAAACATTTTCTATTTTTTTAATTTTTTTTTGAATTTTAATTGTTAATGTTCCCTTTGTTTATAGTTAGTTTTATTCTTTATGTTCAGCTTATTTATAAAAAATCATATATTTACTATGCAGTGTATCTAGATCCAGAACACAGTTATTTTTAGTACCCAAACACAGCTCCTTGTGAAAATATTAACAACAATTTGGTGATCAGCTAAATTTGAATTAGAAAATTATAGGTTAACTGTTTTTAGATAAAGTTGTTAATGATCTGAATTAAAAACCTTAATGATAAACTTTAAGCCAATCAGGAGCCAAGTGATAAAGTGATTATTGTGACATAAAGGGTCATTCAATAATTCTTTGATGCATGTGCACTAATTAATATGATTGGCTGGATCTTTTGCTATTGTGCACCATTTTTGCTGTGGCAAGTTGTTAGTAGACTAGTGCTAACCCAGCAGCTGATTGGGCACTAGTCCACCAACAACTTGCCACAGCAACAATGGTGCACAATAGCAAAAGATCCAGCTAATCATATTAATTAGCACACATGCATCAAAGAATTATTGAATGACCCTTTATGTCACAATAATCACTTTATCACTTGGCTCCTGATTGGCTTAAAGTTTATCATTAAGGTTTTTAATTCAGATCATTAAAAACTTTATCTAAAAACAGGTAACCTATAATTTTCTAATTCAAATTTAGCTGATCACCAAATTGTTGCTAATATTTTTACAAGGGGTGTGTTTAAGTGCTAAAAATAACTGTGTTATGGATCTAGATACACGGCATAGTAAATATATGATTTTATAGAAATAAGCTGAACATAAAGAATAAAACCAACTATAAACAAAGAGAACATGGACAATTAAAATTCAAAAAAAAGATAAAATAAATAGAAAATGTTTGGCAACAGGGGGTTTATTGGGGCAGGGAAGAGTGATGCCTAGTAGGCAGAATAGCGCAGGAAGGAAGACATAGAGGCAGTGCTGGCCTGGGGAGTCTGGGTTTGGGTGGGCGGGGCTGGAAGGTGGGGGGTGGTTGTTGTGATTTTGGGCCTTGGACGTCTTGGGGATTAATGTCTATAGTGCTAGCTTTGGAGAGTATGGTTTCAGGCCTATACACAAATTAATACAAGCCTTAAAGACTCTGAAGACTTTACCCTTAAATCTAAGGTAAAAACTAAGTAGAGTGTAAAAGCAAGTAGGTAATGTGTGAAAGTATATCTTTTGTTTAGAAAGAAGGGAAGTTTATATACTATACTGGCTGCATAATGGATGCAGGAGTGTTACTAATACCTGCACCATTGTCAGGAACATTACAGGATCTTCTGGTGTCCACCAGACTCTTGCATCCATGTTCTTTCCATCTTGGCATGATCCAGACAATCCAACAAGGAAGAGTGGATGCACATTACCCCAAAATAGCTGCAGCTTGCAGCTGCCCATTACAAAAGCTGCTTTCAGTTCCCAAACTCACTCCAACTAAATGTAAAAAGTCAGCCAAATCATTGTAACATCCAATATACAATTGGAATTGCAAATCTGTCAGATCTGACGGATTTGGGTGCAAATCAATTAGCCTTGACTACCAGGATTTATTCCACTGATAGCCTTGACCATTCTAATATGCACCTAATTTACAACAGTGGTGGTGGCAGGGGTAGGGATAGGAGGATTGGGTGTGATGGCTGCCATATAACACTTGTTGTATTTGTCAGGATTGACAATTATTCCTCTCTAGAAACCCGGGTCTGGGAGCTGGAATTGAACCCTACACCTAGATCCCTTTGGGCTGCTGGGCCTGTGGATTGTAGGACCACCCGCCCACGTTTTTCTGGGATTGAGCCCCCATAAGCTGACACAAGAATATTGACCCATGCAGTAAAAAGAGCCAAACCAAAGAAATTATTGCACCAAATGGAGGGTTAATCACTGCACCTAATGGAGGTACTGATTTGGCAACTATTAGCTTCATTAACTTGAAGTCTACGCCAGCAATCAATCAAGAGCAATCCCAGGAAAGAGGCACAGGCCCGCGGCCTGGTCCCATGACCTTGACACCAGAGCAAGACAATCAAGCAGCCAAATCAAGATTCTTGACTGATGGAAGAACTCCCAGGCCAAGTGCCATTTTGCCGCCTTTGGACCCAAGCAACCAGTTCCCCCAGCCCTGGCCTTCCCAATGCCCTGATAAAACCCCCATGGAAAATGTTAAGTTTAGAGGGGGTACTATATAGACTCAAGGACCCCGCGCTCCAAACTTATTGCCATTTTTGAATAAAGGTTATGTTAATTTGGCTCATACAGCTATTGCCTTATTTTGTATTTGATGTCTATCAATTCAGTTCAAGATCTCCTGGCCCACCTGCCCTGCTGCCTGCTGTTTTCTGTCCTCCTGGTGTACCCTTTGGACCTGTCCACTTTACCAACTACCCTCTGAAGTTTGAATACAAGGAATACACCCCGGAAAGGATACTCAAACTCAATCCCCTGGCCCGCATATAATCCGCAGTTAGATACAACCGACAAGGCCCGTGGATATTTTCAACACCTAAGTTGTTCAGAGGAAAATTCAACCATCTACCTCTTTACGGCCTGTTCATGGAACTGCCTGTGACCCCCAAGCCTATGCCCGCTTCCTCACCCAACCTCACAACCAACCACTCTGGCAAGCTGTTTGGGATTGTGTACATCACCCTCACAGGGGTGATTGACACTATAATCCCGGCCGCTAGCCTGTGGTCTTGGGTGGGGAAGTCTGCCTCCTACCTTTTAAAGTTAGCTCCCCTCTTGTGATGGGCACTGCCCGCAATAACCCCGGCCTGAGTTACCCCTGAAAACAACGGGCCAGGCGCCCAAGACTGGATCCCTGACAGTATTCCTCATTGGTCATTGGCTGGATGGGCTGGTAGGTGGCAGTGGCCCGAGGTGGGAGGCGCTTATCTTTGTGTGATTGGTGCCCATGTTCATGTGGAAAACAATTTGGGCAAACAAGTCAGTCTCTATTTGCCAGCCAAAGAGAGAATTGTGGTTGAGGACCCCAAGCTAAAGATCATTAAAAACCTGAGGGCGGCGCTCCTGTAGTGTGGATCCAATGTTAAAGAAGACAACATCAGCCAGATGGATGTCTGCGTGGCCGGCAGGGTATACTGAGGCTTGGTGCCCACGTCCCTGAATGGCTTCAAGGGCGGTAGAGCTATCCTCCATCTGGTGGCTCAAGAAAACCTGATGCTTTGAATTTGAGCCATCCCAGGAGTCAAGTAATCCACTGAGGATGTGGCTGTACTTGTAGCCATTGGTGAAATCTGGGTTTTTCTGATATTAGACAAAACCCTTGGCTGAAACAGCTAGAAATGCACCAATGAAGTTCCCTTCTTGACCTTCTTCCTTTTATTATTGGTAGTAGCTTTTCCTTGCTCACCAAAATTGTCAAAAGCTATTGATAGCTTATAGTAGGAGATAAAAATTACCTTATCTGATAGGCTTGTCAAGCATTGGACCAGGGTTGATTCAATGTCAAGATCATACAGGGAATCCTTGGCGCTATCCCATTGGTTGCCCGCAAAATTGGTAAGAACCTGTATGGAAGCCACCTTTCTGTGCATCCAGAGCTGCACCATGCGCTTGGAGACCCATATGTTATGGTGCACAAGCTGTTTGCAGACCTGGGTTAGGGAAAGCTTGGGGTCCTGCTGCAAGAGATCAAGCATAATTGGGTATGCCTTGTTGATTTGTGACTTGGAGGCCTTCTTTGGCTTTTTGGCTGTCCCAATCAGATTCCCCCTGTCCATCAGGTTGTTGAATTCCTGCATGACAGTAGCTTGGGTAAATTGCAACTGGGCAACAATCTGGTCCTATGACAGACCCTGTAGGTTTAGTGTCACAATTTCCTGGATAATTTGGGCGGTGATGATTTGTCATTTGGGGCACTGGGCCACGGGAGCTGAAGCCTGATTGGCTGTAGGGGGGCAGGTTGGGTAATGGCAGGAAGATGTTCCAAATCAAGGTTGCCATCCTGATTGGTTGGTTTGCGGGCAGCTTGTGCAGGGGTGGGTACAGGAGCAGGGGCAGAGCTAGACACTGCATGACTACTGAACAAGTCAAAGCCATAGGGGTCGGTGGTCAGGTACAGGTCAGCTTCCTTGTTACCCGCCTCAAAGGCTTGGGTATAAATGGGTGCCTCCACGCTCTGAGCCTCACTTTCAAGGAAGCTGTCTTGGCTACTGCTGGCTTGGCTGCTGGAACTGTTGAAGATGTTGCTGTTAAAAACTATTGTAAAAACCTAGGATGAAATCACTAAAAGTAGAAATTTTAAAATTTAATGATTTATTTTTATTGTAATCACCATTCCATATTTGGAAGTTTTCAGAACCATTTTACACAAATCAGGAGCCATGAAACTGAATAAAATGCCTCTGTTCCTAAATTGGATAGCTGTTGATTGGCTGTTAAATTGATAGTTTTATATTTTAGGCTACTCATACTACACATCTTGTGTGAGTTTATTTCATTTTGTGCTTGTGAAATCTTGCTTCTAGATTGCTCCAATTTTGTTTCTTTTTAGTTGTTCTGTCAGTGCCTCATATGAATCCTGATTGGATTATAATATACTCTGGGATGGCATCCATTCATCTCACTTTGTTGTGTCAGTTCATTTTGTTTGTGGTTTGAACTACACCACTTGATGTTTGATATAATTTTGTATAATGGGCTAGTGAAATTTTGTTTTTTGTTTGACAGTTCATTTATTAACCAAAAATATTTAAATTAATTGAATCCTGAATCTTGCGCAACTTGGATTTTGTTCAAATCTGAAATCATTTTGTTTAAATCTGAAGTATTTTTGGTTGTTGCCATAGCTTCTAAAACTACTGTAAGAAATAAGTTAAGATTAAGAACAAAAGCTTACCATCAAGTTTGAATGCAAAAGCAGGCTCTGTAAATCAGTTTGAGGCTATACAGCCAACAGATTCAAAAACCATCCACATAATCAATAACCTGACCAATCAGAACCAGTTTGGAAAGTAAATAGCCAATGACAACGCCACATTAAATATGCGTACCCACAATTATCAGGCAACTTCAAGATCACCCAACCACCATGCAGAAGAAAAGCCTATCACATCATCAGCTTGAAATAACCACCAGATCATAGTTCTCAAAATCCTGCTTCTTAATCAACTAGCAGGTTTGGCTGCTGCTAGCTGCATCCTGCAAGTTTGCTGGGAGAAGTCAAACCAAAATGACCATACAGGAAGTAAATTAATGGTAAACCAGTCATCTCAAGTTTCACCACACATTATTCCACTTCCCCAAGTCAAACTTACCACTATTTAGCAAGGGAACTGGAAATTTATCCAGTGCTCTAACAACTTCAATTTCCTGAATTCAATAAATTTGGACTCTTATATTCTTTACCTGTTAAATTAGTAGTTTCTAAATTTACAATTCAGATGGATTGAAAGCAGAAACTCCTTCTGCTTCTACTCTGACTCTTTCTCTGGTACCCTGTTGTTGAAGGTTGTCAATTTGATTCAAATATCTGGGTCAAGGACACTACCAAGACTTCAGCTTGGGATTACCTATATACCAAACATCAAATTCCACCTACTTGTGATAAAGCTACACCTCCTCCTTTGCCTCCTCCTGTGATCTGCCCTGGTGCACCTTGGCATGTTTTGACTTATGTAGCAATATACTATGGATTGGCCTATTTTGCTCCTTTCTTGGGCTAATATAAATTGTGGGGTTATATGATAAATACTCTGATAGTTGGAATAGCTGTAGGATCATCTTTGGTAGGGTTTCATCCTACTGCTTTTTTACATTAATTGGGTTCTCTTCTACCTCAGGAGTGGATCCCTGACAGTTCCCTTCTGGTTCTGCTCCTGTCACCTTGGTAAAGCCTTCATACGCCTTTGACTTGGAGTTTTTCATCACCACCACTTGGATCTCCCTCCTGACCACCAAAGAGTGATCATTTCACCCTCCATGAAGGAGATTACACCTATTTCCCCCTACCAACTGTGTCTCCTGCCCAGGATTTCAGCAAGTTGGGTTTTGTATACATCACAGTATTGAGGCTGGCCAATCAGGTTGTGCCCCATACTAGAAGTTGGTGTCCCCTAGCTACAGCTGTAAATTACCCAGTCAGAATAGCACCAATTGTGTACATGGCCTTCCAGGCCTGGCCCGCTTCCCTTGTGGGAGTCCAGCCAGACTCTGGTATGGGCTGTGACAGCGCTCAACAAGGTCATAATTAAGAACAGGTATTTCCTGCCACTGATTGATGACCTTTTTGACGCCCTGGGGGTCCCAAGTCTTCAAAAAAATTGACTTGACAGCAGGATATCACCAAATCTGCATTAAACCAGAAGATATTCCCAAACAGCATTTTGAACTAAGTATGGCTTGTTTGAATGTGTTGTCCTCAATTTTAGCATGAAAAATGTCCCAATTACCTCTATGACCTTTATGAATTAAGTATTTAAAGATCATATTGGAAAAGGGCTATAGTCTACCTTGACAACATATACAGCCCTACTAAGGAACAACATCAGAAAGACATTTGCCTGGTTTTCCACACCCTTAAAAATAATCAACTCACAGCCAGAAATTTTTAATGCAACATTTTTCAACAGAACTCCCACTTTTAGGGCACATTATCAGCAAGGGCAGAGTTAAGTCAGACCCAGAAAAGATACAAGCCATAACCAATATGCTAGCACCACAAAACACTAGTGAGATTTGTACATTCCTAGGCATGATAGCTTATGTGACAGAAATTTTCAGATAGTAAGAAGCTGTCTCCAGGTGGTGGTAATCACCACTGAAATCCACATAGAGTTAATGATTAACTACCAACAAAGCTTCAGATACTGTTTTGTGAAATTTCCAAAAGATACAATAGGGTTAAGCAAGATGATTAACCCTAACCAAAGGAGCCTGAGATAAATAACCTGAGAGAGAATCAATGAGTCTTTGGCATAGAATTCAGGACATTGAGATTTTAAAAATGTCTCAGCCTCAGATACAGTGGGGAAACTCCTAGATTTGCAGGCATCAGATTAACATTGGGCAGAGGCAACAACAAAGTGCTAACAGCAGGGTCCCATCTTCCTATAATGATTTGGCTAAAAATCAAATTGTAGGGAATGGAGTGTAGCAGGCCAACTACAGGATACATTTCAAAAATTAAGTTAGACCAGAGGATATTTGATTTTTGTTGAGTAAAATTTTGGGAGGACTCAACTCTTAAGAGTTGAAACAGTGAAAATTATTCAATTATATATCAAAAATTTGACTAAGAAATACCACCTAGATCCTGGGCTCTTATCCCTTCTGCATCATCAAGTGAGTACCTAGTCCAGTTTGCAAAGAATTTTTGTGTGACCAACTTCTGATGACTGTGCTGTTAAATAAGATCATGTCTGGTGACTCTCATATTACGTCAATTTATCAACATCAGCTTGCAAAGGGGAATCTAATACAACTGGCAGAATGGAGGAGCTGTAACCCATTTTTGATCAACATTTTGATTTAAATCCATCAAATAAGTTAAGTTTGTTAATGGGTTTCTAGCTTTCTGAGCTTTCTTACTTGGGAAAATAATTCCTGGAATTATGAAATCTACTGTGACAGCTTATGTCAGGAGAACTATCCCTGACTGGGGCGCCCTGACTGCTCCCTTATCTGAAATCACTGGCAAGTTGAAAAAATTGTGTGGACACTATTAAGAGATCAACACTTTTGACAATTAAAAGAACAAATAGTCACCTCACCTATCTTACAATATTCAAATTGTGAAGGAGTGTACAAATTAGAAACTGACACCTCCAATTACACAATAGGAGGAGTACTCCAAATTCAAACTACAGAAAATGAATTCCTCCCTGTAGAATATGTATCAAGAAAGCTATCTGAAGGTAAGCAAAGATACCTGATACATGACAAGGACTGATAGCTATTGTCTACTGCCTAATGAAGTGACAATGATATCTGGAAGGTGCACAGATATTAAAAGTGCTAACCAACCACAAGTCATTGGTGTTCTTTAAGACTCAACAACATCTATCTGGACAACAAGCTGAATTAATGAGCCTCATACAAAGGTACCCCATAATAATTGAATATAAACCAGGCAAGGAAATGCTTAATGCAGATGCCCTGTCAAGGCTATACTATAAACACCTCTTATGCCCTTATGGGGACCCCAATTAGCCCATATTAATAATGGCAAATCTCCAAGAGGGGTCCCACCTGATAAAACAATGGACATCTAAGAGAAAGTCTTCAAGAACAAACATCTGTTCAAAAATGTATATGGTACTCTACACCACATACTACCAAGTAGTGACACTGTACCCTACGTCCCGTCAACTCTAAAGATGGACAAAATATTTTAATATCACATAGATTTGGGCCACACTTTAGCAGGAACTTGCATGAATACCTCAAGCCACGCTAATGGTGGCCCAACATGCTGGACAACATCAAGGAAGTGCTAGACTAGTGTGAAGTCTGTGAAAAGTATTCCCGCTCCAAGGCACCCCCAAGTCAATAATATCAGTGTCAATCACACAGTCTTTCAAAGTGTGTTCACTGGATATTGTGGGACTAATGCCCAGAGACAACAAAGGCAAAAAATTACATTATCACAGCTATCAACCATGTGAAAAGGTGGCCTGTAGCACAAGCCACAAAAAACACAAAGAAAACAATGTAAGACAACTTAATGGCAACAAAATCATAGATAAGTTTGGGAAACCTGAACTCCTAATCACAGATGGAGGAACCAAACTCAAAGCTATTGAAACCAATATCTATCTTGATAAAAATGAAATAAAACACACCATTTCCAGCCCCTATCACCCACAAGCAAACAAAAGAGCCAAAAGACTGAATGGTTCCCTTGTAGAGGCCCTCAGCAAGTTATCTGCCAACAATTTACAAGCCTGAGTTGACATTTTATCAGCCACACTTATAGAGTGCAGAGCACAAGTTAAACACAATGCAGGAAAAAGCCCATATGAACTTGTCTATGGCATAAACCTGTCATTTTTAGTATTAAGCCAGGACCACAATTACTTCTACCTAAGAAAGTACCAGACAATAATAAACCTGACGTACAGCACAACAGGAGATACCAGGAGGACAAGGAAAAGGAAAAGGTTGAGAGAGAAGAAATTAAATTGAAATAGGAACACTTCCAAGTTGGGGACAAGATCTGTGTCAGGGATCCAACCTTGGGCAGCCGGTCTTTTGTTTTCCGGGAACACACAGGCCGCAGGTTTAGCAGGGAGGGCCCACCACAAGCTTGGAGCTAACTTTATAAGATAGGTCATAGACTTCCCCACCCAGAATCACAGGCCAGTGACCATGCTTATTGTGTAAATTACTCCAGTGAGGGTGTCACAAAATTGAAGCTCTTCTTTATTTGCTTTTGAGTCAATGGGTTTCACTCATTGATATGATTTTTGATAGGCCCCCAAAGTCAATTTACACTATCCAATTGCTATGGCATCATTGAGCTGAATTATTCAGGCTTATGATCAACTCATATGAGTTTAATAAACACAGCTTTTAACCTTACAATTAATACTTATACTTTGATATTGCCTTTATTTGGCAGTTGAAGTTGGTGTTTATTAAGCTTTATATAGCCTTAGGATTATTGGTATATTTTATCTATACTTTATTTTAGATAAAATTTAGCTTGTAGATTTAGCTAGTCTAGATAGCCAAAATTTATAAAATAAGGTAACATATGCAATCCCAAGTAGCTTGCTTGTGTGGTCAGTTGATAGGTCATAAGAGGAGGCAGGCATTGGTATGGGGGTTGCAGGGGGTTTCATATCAAGGTGGTAGGCAGGCAAGAAGTGGAATTTGCCTTTAAACAGCTTGGGTTCTGATAGGATCCAGGGACCTTGACGGTTGGATCTAGTTGTGGACTTTATATGGGCCAAGGAATATAGTTCAAGAATCTTTCCCGGGATATAGCCCTTATACACAGGCTTTAATGGGTATGTTGTGAAATAAACAGGGCCAAAAAAACACCCAGGGACAAGAATCTGAGGGCAGAAGAGCAGGAGGACCAGATGATTTGGTGCTAAATTGATAGAAGACAAATACAAAATATGGCAGTATTTGTGGAAGCCAATATGACATAACCTTTATTAAAAATGGCAATAAGGTTGAAGTACAGGGTCCTTTGGTCTATCTAGCACCCCACCTCCAGACTTAATATTTTCCATGGGGGGTTCATCAGGGCATTGGGAAAGGCAGGCCCAGGGGAGCTGGGTACTTGGGTCCAAAGGCAGCAAAATGGCACCTTGGCTGGGTGCTCTCTCATTGGTTGGAATCCCTAAATTGGTTAACTGATTCTCTTGTTCTTGGGTTGTGGTCATGGGGTTGGGCCTGAAGCCCGCGTTTTCCTCTGGTAATTGAACTTGATTGGTTACTGTGAAAACTTCAAGTTCATGAAGTTCACAGAGGGAATTTCCTTGCCTTCATTTGACAAGCTGAGAAGTTTCTCCTTGGGCGCCACCACTTTCATGCCTATGCTGGTATTCTGACTTTGGGACTTAGCTGGGGCTTCAGCTTGCAGGGGCTTGATCCCAGAAAAATGCAGGCGGGCAGTCCCTCAGTCTGTGGGCTGGCAGCCCACAAGGATCCAGGGTCAGGGTTTGAATCTTGCTCCTGGGCCTAGTTTTCCAAAGGTGGAGAATTTTTAATCCTGACAATCTGGGTTGTTAATCACAACATGCACAAATTGGAACTAGATTTAGGTGGACCAGGAATCATCATGGAAGTCAAATGAAACAACACTTACCTTGTCAAAGGGATTGGTGCTTGTACAGAACTCAAGCGCATGAATCATGACCAACTCCTCCTATGCAAAGCAAGAGCAGCACAACAAAACTCCTGACTCCCTGTACTAATGCAAAAATGGATTAGTACCAAGCACAAATCCACAAAACTCTAAGAAAATACCTAAGGCTCCACTTTCCAGCACCCCAGGTAGAGATTTCACAACATCTTTGTTTACTCCATATTTGGAAATTAATTCCAAGAGTAACTCACCAAATGATTACCTGACTAATCATTAAGTTGGTGGCACACTTATCAATCACCCATCTATTATGAGGATCAAAAATTTTGAGTCCTAAGCAGAACACTACTTGGACAAGCCTCATGACTGCCATGACGTACATGGAGAGTATGTGGTATCTCATGATACTATATAATACTCTAAACTTATATCCAATAAATTATCATTCTATTATTAATTTTAATCTTTATCTCATTCATTATACTTCTCATAAGTATATAATTGACTATTTTTTTAAAATTTTAAGAGATATAATTTAAACCCATATAAAGGTATAAAAGGTTCACAATTAATTTTAAAATATCTAATATCAAAAAATATTGTTAGCTATATTTTTACCATTTTTATCATTAAAATAATATTTAATTATATATTTTTGTTTAAATGCTTAATGTTTATTAATTTTTAAAAAGTGGCTGGCTTAGGGATCACAAAATATTCCACTGCTGATTGATTATTCAGCTTGAGGCTCAGTGGTTGAGAGGGTAAGATATAGAAATAGACTCTGTAAAGGATGTTATGTATTTTTATGAATATCAGAGACCCTAAATTCTAAGTATTGAGCATAAGAAACTATGAGGTCTGCCATTATCATATAGGCTAGACTGATATAGTATGATCCAATAATGTGTATCATATTTGAAGGAGAAGCTGGTTTCACCACTTTGGGAGTGAGAGTTAGATCTTATGGGGTCTTTATAAGCCACTATATTTGTATGGACTGTATATTAAGAAAGTTATTATACTACTGTAAATTAAGAAACTAAATGTAAAAATGCAGGATTGTCAAATCCATGAACCAAATTTCAAATCACTTTTGAATGGCACTAGTAAACTCAGATATTAATTGCAGGAACTGGAATCCAAATTGAATGTAAAGTAAGCACACTAGGAAGCACCAACCCAAATCAAGAAGCTCCACCACAACTAAAATCAAATGAAAATTTCAATCTTGCTAACCATGTTTAGACATAAAAAGTGATTAAACTTTAAAATTATCCAAACCCAGAAAGGATACAATGTTATACACTTCAAATCACAGATATAGAAATTCTGCTACTATTCAAGGCTAAATCAAGAGAAAACAACTGCAACAACTAACTAAAAATCTAAATAAATACATATTGAATCTAAAATATTTATTTTTATTTTTGTGGACAGACTATCCCATTCCCAACCAGCTCCTGCACCAGCTTGCAAGGCAGCCCAACCACAAGGGCATCTGTTGTAACTCCAGCTATGGTGTGATGAATAGCTGTATACACTTAACTCAAATACGGCCTTAATTATTATTAAAGATTAAACCAAGAAAGATATCTAGCCTAATGCACATAATAAAGTATAAGTTATGTAAATTCAATCTTTTATTTATAAATCAAGGAGAGAGTTATATAGTATTTGAGTGATTAATAGGAACCACAAAGCGCCACAATCCTCTGTTCTGCAGCCAGGTTTATCTATCACTTAGCCCGTTATTAACCTAATGATCAGATGATCATTAGTTAATATAACCTCAGAGTGCAACTTAGTTGATCAATTGGACCAGTTATCATCCAGTACAAGAGTATCATTGTTCTATTGCTCACCAAGCTTAATGGATCAATAGTTGTTACAGCAAAGGCTAGTTTACAACCAATCACTTCACAACATTTCCCCCCACTAAACTAGACATCACTGTAAAAGTCTATAAGCCTCTTTAAGTATGGTGAATTGACTAAAAAGGAACAGAAAGCCAGTTGTACGCTACACAGATGTTCCAAAACAGAGAACCAGCAAGGCCCAAGAGGGAATAACCAAAATTCCTGTTGACAACATACTGGTTCACTCACCTGTGCTAGTCTCAGAAAAGACTGATTTCACCAAAATTTTGGGCGGTGAAATAGACGCAGCTCTTCATAGTTTCTCTAGTACAGTCTCATATAAATCAAGCACCCCATCAAGTAACTCAGTAGTACAAGACTCCAGCATACCTACTTCTTCACAACTTTCCACCATTGCCAAGAAAAGGAACCATATTATTAAGAGAAAAACTCCTACAACTGTGTCCCCTAGTAGATCCAATAAACCTGGGTTAAGCTTGACCAATCTTCTTTGAGAGTTGAACAAGGATGAAGTAGACCATTCTTCTGGAGTAATACAAGAGGATAGTCAAGGTTCCTATATTAAAATGGTTGCTATCCTTTGTTGGGAAAAGATTCCTACACTACATTTCCGTGGGTCAGTGGTTATGTGGTCAAAAATTATGTTAGCTCTGGAGAACTCTTATGTGATTTCCACAAAAAGACTCAAAATGGGGAATAACATTCACTGGTGTATACCTAGGATAAAACTCATAAGATATGCCCAGTTGTGCCTTCAAGACTTTTCCTTTGATGGGATATGCTTAATAAACAATCAGATCTCTTATGCCCTTGATCTTCTTGAACTAGTGTTTAAAGTGTGGTTCAATCCTAGATCTGCTGTTGGCCCTGTGCCCTTGTGGCATGGTTCAGATAGTCACAAATATTGCTTGCGGCAAGCTATGAGTACTACCCTAGACCTTCTCAGTTATAATTGAACAGGAAGCTGCCAGTCCATGACATTAGTTGGAAACTTGGTGCTTAGTGGCTCCGAGGTTGTTTATCATCAGAGGCTGCACCATATGCCTGAGTATATTGAGTGGCTTCTTGGAGTCATGTACTCTGTAGGAGGTAAGACACCAGAGGAATATGCCCAGAGAGAGAGTCTTCTCTGGGAATGCATCTTGCTTGGTGTTGAGCAACTTGTGTTATTGCTGGTATGTTCAAAGCTACAGATAGATGTTAGCCTTGCCAATGTACTCTACCTAATTCTATGCAAGAGCACTACAGACTACAATAGAATACAACTTTAAAGATAATTACGTTTATTGAAACTGGAGTACAATCTAGCCAGCAGCTGCAATCTATCCAGGCATAACTAAGAACTTGTTGTTAACCTTTCAGGCGTCTGTATCAATATATACTGCAACAACCCTTGTTCTTGTCCTTTCAGACAGTTCTCAGTGGCTACCTTTGCAATAGGTTCATCTTTGCTGGCTGCGCCTATCCTGATTAGCTGTCCTTGGCACGTGTGCTGCTACTGGCCTTAGCAGGCGTACATGGCACTTCAGCTACAGCCTAAACTCTTCTTGAGCTAGCCTACTGTCATTTATTGATTGGCTGTATCTTACACGCCTATTATTGCACTATGAAACTTTGCCATATTTAGTTGATTCTTAGAAATTGTCCCTGTTCAGCCCTCCTACATTGGAAGGTAGAATTCCAGTATTCCATTTGTAGGGCTTAATAAGTGATCCTTTTCTGGATGGCAAGCCTTCTGCTTATTAATACAACGGGTCAAATTGGGGATTATACGCCATATAATAGCAGACTTGATCCAGTATTGACCCGTGGATTATCCGCCATGTAATACTGACCCAAACTTGGTATTTCCTTAACATATGCACAGCACTTGTTTGATATGTTCATAAACATCATCAGGCTGGGTGAGGCTGAGTTAATAAAATGTCTAGCAGGATGGTATGGACAATATAAAGTTGATGATTTAGTGATTACACACCGTGTAATCAATGATAATCACTATATCAGCTAACATTTATACAGTGTATAATAGCCATATCAATTATAATAAACTAGTAATTATATGGCATATAATATAACACATTGGAATGATGATCAGTGATAATAAAGCGTATAATTGTTGCATCTATCCTAATAAACTAACAATTATACAGCATATAACTGCCATATCTATTAAAATATATTGGTGATTATACGGTGTATAATTACTACACTTAATAGAGTATCAGCCTAGTGATAGTATGGCATGTAAATATAATGATCTGCGTGCAATGATTAGCCTGATTGTTTGTGGTCAATCAGCCTAACCTCACACTTGGACTTGCATTCCATTATTATATTGGCATAAACCATGTCAATTTCCTTCCTGTAGATGAGTCTCCTTTTCTTCCTTTTTCATTCCGCTGGCTGCATAGTGTCTGGTTAATCTATGTAGCAGTTGCCAAGGTCCTCATTCAATTGTGCCTGGGTCTGGAGGCAATTGCAACTTAATAAAGCGCTGTTTGCCTAACCTTTCCTATAATTCTTATCTCTTTCTTGATGCAAGCAGGATAAAAACCCATGGTCTATTTTCATTAGGGGTTTTTTCCAAGTTGTTATCCATAATGGGGTTTATTCTTGACCACTTGGAGCCTTGCACATGTATTGCGCATGAACTCAAGTGATCAGTGACCTGTTTCCAGATCCTTGAGAGTGTAACTATATACTCCCATTTTCTGGACTACTTTGACCAGGCCTTGCCATAGCAAGGCAAGTTTGCTTTCACAACTGTACCCTTGGTTGCTGTAGAAGTATACCAAGCTTCCTATCTTGTATTCAGGAAGGGCTGGCCAAGTTTTTACCTCATGATCCATGTCTTTTTCCTTTGTTGCCAAATTGGTAGAGTATGCCTCATACTGTAGCTTAATTAGAGTATGTGCTAATTTCTTCAAATAAGCGTCAGGAATGAGAGGATTGTTGGTTTTAACTAAACTGTAGAGATGTGGAGGAAGACTTGGTTGCCGACTGTAAAGAAGCTGGAAAGGGCTTTTCCCGTGGCCTTGTGGAATCCTATGCTGTAAGCAAAAGTAGCCGCTGGAAGATAAGTATCCCATTCTGTTTTGTGCTGATGACTCAGCTTCCTTAAAATCTGTACAAGACTTCCGTTTGTTCTTTCTACCATTCCATTTGTTTGAGGATAATATGGTGTTGACAGGGTACCACAAATACCCATAAGTTTGTTCAGCCTAGGTATCATGTGTCCCATGAAGTTTGTCCCATTATCTGTTAGCAATGTCTGTGGGCAGCCATGTTTGTAGAGTATGTTCTCTAGAATAAACTTAGCTGTGGTAAGCGCCAACTGATTGGGAATTGCCTTTGCTTCCACCCATTTGGTGAGCTGATCCACAGCTACAATTATAAACTTGTTCTTGCTAGCAGTTAGTGGGAGGGGCCCTACAATGTCTATAGCAACAGTGTGGAACGCAAAGCCAGGTCAGATTAATCAGTGTTGGTAGTGCAAGATCTTTGGTTGCTCTATGGTACAGTCATGGCAAGCAGCCAGGGTTTCTGCTACATCTAAATGCATTCCTTCCCAGTAACAGTGCTGCTGTAGCAGATTGAGGGTCTTATGGATGCCTCTGTGACCCACAGTACAGTGAGCTGATACTACTTCATCTGTATGTAAGGATTTTTAAACATAGGGTAACCACTTCCCTTTATATATCTTAAAAAGTTGATTATCCTTGACACAAGTGTCCACTGCAAGAGCCTTCAGAATTTTCTGAACCTCAAGCGGCTCCTCCCCCCACATAGAAGGTTTCAGCATCAACTTATCATAAAGCTTGTCTTCTGAAGGGGAAACTAAGGCAATGATAGGAAGTTGTGAAGGGCAATCTGCATTCTGGTGCATAGTGCGCGCGCAATGGATTATCTCATAGTTGTAAGCTTGTAGCTTAATAGTCTATCATGCTAGTTGTCCTTCAGGGGTTTAACCATTTAAGTGAAGCATGATTGGTTACCACCGTAAAGTGTACTCTGTGGAGGTACACTCTGAATTGTTGACAGGCATAGATAACTGCCAGGCATTCCCTCTCAGTGACTGTGTAATTCTTTTCATGGCTATTAAGTGTACGGACGCAATATCCTACAGGATGGTCTTGATCATCATCATCCATCTGAGAAAGGACAGCACCAATTGCTGTCAAACTAGCGTTTGTGTGCACAATGAAAGGTTGATCAAAGTTAGGATATGCCAGTACTGGTTTCAATACTAATGTAGCCTTCAGGTCCTCAAAGGCTTGCTGGTATCCTGTTGTCCATGAAAATTCAACTTCATTTTTCAACAAGTGAAAAAGCGGACCACCTAGTCCTGCAAAGTTTGGAATAAACCTTCTGTAGTAACCAATCATTCCTAGGAACACCTGAACATCTCTTTTGTTAGACGGCATTTGCATGTGTATGATGGCTTTGACTTTAGCAGGACAGGCGGTAAGCCATCCTTACTGATGATATAACCAAGGAATTCCAAATGTTCCTTAAAGAAGTTACACTTCCTTGGTTTTAGCTTGAGATTAGCTGCAATAAGGCATTGAAACACTGCCTCTAAATGTTCCAAATGTTGGTCAAAAGTCTGTGAAAAGACATTGTTGTCATTGAGGTAAACCAGTACACAAGTTAGCTTAAGGTCTCCCATCACAGAATTCATGGCTTGTTGGAAAGTTGCTGGGGTGTTTGCAAGTCCTTGTGGCATCCTAATTAGCTGGAAAAGGCCTTGTTCTGTAATAATGGTGCACTTTTCCTGGTCTGCCTCTGGAAGATTAATCTGCCAGTAACCACTGATCAGATCCATTGCACTGAAGTACTTTGTGCCTCCCAACTTATCCAATGTGTTGTCAATGGGCGGCAGCGGGTAGGAGTCCTTCTTTGTGACTGAGTTCAACTTGCAATAATCCATTACCACGCAATTTGACCTGTCCTTTTTCTTTAAAATCAACATTGGTGAAGACCAAGAACTTTTGCTGAGAACCAAAAGGCCAGCTGTGAGAAGTTTCTGAAGTTCTTCATTGACAATGGCTTGATTAGCCAAACTGCGTCTTATTAGTCTTGAGCGTATAGGGGCTGTCCCTTGTGTATCCAATAAATGTTCAACCCCCAGAGCTTTCCCTAGGTCATGATCATTCTCTGCAAAGACGTCCTTATATTTCTCAAAGAGACGTATGGCTTGGTCCTTCTGGTCTTCTGTCAGACCATTTAGAGAGTCACACAGAATTAGCAATAGAATGCTAGGCTGATTGCACAGTAGCGCAAACTTGCTGAATTCACTAAATGGGATGACATCCATGAGGCTAAAGTTTTCTTCCAACTTCATATAGCCCAGAAGCTGATGTTTATTCACCTTCAGTACTTTATCAGAAATATTTCCCAAGAGTACTAAAATCTCATGCAAGGATGCCATGACAATACCAGGTAAAATCCATGGTTCTAGTTGTGAACCATTGTGGAGCCCAAATACTTCACTGTGCATACCTTTTGGAAAGATGAGGCTCAGGTCTGTACTGTGAATTGTTTGGGATCCATTTGAAATGGAGAATTTGCTGGAATAATATAAGGGAATACCTTTATACTCCTTAGTAGCCAGCAACAATACCTTAATTTTGCGCTGTCTCAAGATGTATGCTACCAGCATGTCTCCATCAGTGTATTCCATATTGATACAGTGTACCTTTTTTTGTTGGAAGATCTTTTGGTCCATCACTGTGGTAAAGCATAGGTACAGAATGGCCCAAAATGCTGAAGGTGCTATCTCAATGATTAATGATAATTCCATAAGTTGCCATGAAGCTTGTCCCAATCAAAATATTGTAGCTCTCATTGCGCAGTACTATTGCTGGGGCTGTCACCACCAATTTACCATGCGTAATGGTAAAGATGAGCAGGCTTCCAATGCCTTTGTTCTGTCAGGTCCTTCAATTCCAAATTCATTGTTGTAGTCCAAATCAGGAGCAAGTTTCAGCTTCTTGACTAGCCTGGTTGACACAATGTTCCCCGGGGCTACAGAGTCCAGGGTTGCTCTTACTCAAAGTTTATGAACCACTAGTTCAATGTATGTGCAGTTGTGTCTTTCTCCATAATGAGTAGAGGTGATTTTTGTAACCTTATGGATATATAACCCTTTAAACTGGGCAAAAAATGATTCTAGTACAGATGTTAACTTGGGCTTTAGAGACTTTAAGGTATCCAAGTTTGTGGAGACTTGCACAGACCTTAATAGTTGAGACAAATTTTTAACACTGTCACTTTTTTCAGTGACCTCAGTGTATGGCATGGAAAGTTGCTCAGAGTAAGGTATGGAGACAGTATCAATGGCTTCTTGGGAAGGTAGGCTTTCTGTACAAATTGCCTGTTTCCTGGTGACCGTGTTAACTGCTAAAACTCTGTAAATTCTTCATTTATTTCTTCCTTATCAGGCAAGTATCTTTCTGGGCAGGCTTCTTGATCCAGTAGGCAGTTGTTGCAATCAGAGATGTCAGGATCTGGGTCAATAGGTGGAGAGGGTTGGTTACTACTAGCAGTCAGGGTTTTCTCCTCAACCTGACTGCTTAGCAGTTTTTTGACTCCTCCACATCTTCTTCTTGGTCCTTGTCTTTGTCTACTGGCTCGTCCTCTTTGCTGTCTTCCTGGCCCAGGTGCCAGAAATTGGCCTTGGGTTGTTTGCAATCCCAAGAAAGATGTCCTAATTGCCCACACTTGTAACATGTGCGACTAATTACAGTGCTGTTGGTTGAGGGTGTTGCAACGGTTGTTGACTTTTTTGAGGGGTCCTTCTCCCAAGACTTGCCTTTGGGTTCATTAGAAGAGAAGGAGGTGGATTTCTTATAGTCTGGAAAAGGAACCTCAAACTGCTCTTTAAAAGATCCCAAATGCCGCATGAGTTCAGGGATTGTTCTTTCACCATAGATTCCAGATTTTAAAGCAATAGAAAGCTCTCTGTTTGGGCATACATAGTTAAGAAGGGCTCCTTTTACATCAAAAAACGTAGCTGCACCCATTGACACTAGGGTCTGTGCTTCCAGGTAGAAGCGCTCAGAGAAATCCATTAGGCTTTCCCCCTTCTTAATTTTCACTTCTGTGAACTCCATTTTGCGGCAAAACAGAGCTTCCTCACTACCAAACTCCTCAATTAGGGCCCTGGACATGTTCTTATAGGTCCAGCCTTGCTCAGGCAGTCTTGTCATTATTATAGTCTGAGTTTCTGAGTCCAAGCAGTTGAAAATGGCAGTGTTCTTCATGGTGTTTTATCACCATACATGGAGTTATTATACAGACAGAGAAACATATGAACTTTTGCCTTTTTTTCAAACTTAGGTAGATTGGTAGGCTTAAAATTCTGGATCACTGAGGAGGTGCTAAAGTTATAGCTTCTTCTGGGCGGAGGTAAAGTATTCCTCTGAGTAGAGGCGCGGAATTGTGCTTCAGAAGCTGCCTCCCTAGCATTGTTACTGGTCCTGGAAGTTGAAGCTGCGGCCCCAGGAAGGGGAGTCTTGCTGCTATCCAATACTGGCTCTTCCACGTGGACCTTCCTCATTGTCTGGCCTATATTGTCCTTGTTGCTTTCATAACTATGGAAGGAACGGCAGTCCTCTGACATTGCCTGGCTAGTGGTGGATAGGACACTTTGGCTTCTTCTGTTAGTTGCCTGTGGTCCTGGATCCAACACAGTCTGGCCTACGTGTACCTGAAGTAGCTGCTTTACTTGGCCTTGTAGCAGCAGAATATTGCTACATTGCAATTGTACTTCTTGGGTCAGATTTTTAATTGTACGGTTGGCCATGTGCAATTTTTCTTCAAGTCTCTTGATATGCAAAACTTGCTTATCAAGCAGCAGGTTGTTCTTTTCCTGCATAGCCCAATGGCTATTCCTTAATCTTTCCAGGTTATCATGATTTTCTTCTGTACAGTCATGATTATGCTCAATCAGCTTCACCAGCTTTGAGAATTTCATATAAAAGTGACTACAATCTGCGAGGGATTTGCAAAGGCCCTTGTCAATCTTGCTGACATGTGAGGATAGTTCCTCCATGTCTCTTTGGACTATGATAGTGGCTTCCTTGTTGGGTTTGGTGGAAGGCCCATCCTTGATCATTCTTACCAAGCAACAGAGCAACTCCACTTCACTGCACAGGAAGCGGAAAGTGGCTTCTGCTCCTTTGATGTGGTGCATGACTGTGCCAAGCCAATTATTGTCCTTTATGTTTGAGCATGGTACCAATCATTGTGGCCACATAGTTAGTCAGTTGTTCTTCTAACTGTGCTGAAAAGTTTGTGGTGAAATTCTGCTGTCCAGCCAAACTATGTAATTGATGGCTAATGTTGGACATGGAGCTTACGAGCTCACCGTACTGTAAATTCAGAACCTAAACATAAAAATGTGGGATTGTCAAATCCTTGGTCCAAATTTCAAACTACTTTTGCGGGCAACTCAGCTGAGTGAAAAATAAAATATTTAATAAAATCAAACATTTAATTTGACTTTTTTTGATTTATTTAAATTGGCAAATTTTGAATCTCTTGAGTAGATAACTCAACTAACAAAAGACAAAACTCAGCAAAAAAATGCGGGATACATAATTCAGAAATGTGGGATTCTAATGTACAATTTGAGATTTCCTGTATTTCAAACAAATCATAGACATCATGGAAAACTTAGCAAATCTGAAATGGCGGGATTGTCAAATCCAAGAACCAAGTTTCAAATAATAATTGTGGTAAATTGGAAATAAATATAATTTATGGGTTTCTTAAAAAGGATGTTAAAGGATCTAGAGTGGATTTGTGCTAATTCTTTTAGGAATCATAGGCATTCTCAAAAATCACCCTATTCCATTTTAGGACGGCTAAAATTTAGATGCTTGATTACAGTAGATTTCAGAAAATACTAATAATAAAATAGAATTATATATTACAATATGTTTTTACCATGTTATCTTTTTCTTTTTGTGTTGATAGTTCATTTGCTGTTGATAAGGTGTTTGCATTTAATTGGATGGTTTCACCTCCAGTTGCCTTGGCAATAGGAAATCAAGCTGCCTCCCCGAGACCAACTGTGGTCACAGAGGCGGCTTGATTTCCTATTGCCAAGGCAACTGGAGGTGAAACCATCCAATTAAATGCAAACACCTTATCAACAGCAAATGAACTATCAACACACCAAGGAAAAGGAAACATGGTAAAAACAGATTGTAATATATAATTCTATTTTATTATTAGTATTTTCTGAAACCTACTGTAATCAAGTATCCTTAATAGCAGTACATGAATGCATAGTGCAGTAAACTGATGGTTTATCTTTTCCTCTCCTTTCTTCCTTGAAAGGAAGTTTTATGCCCCCTGGCTACGGCGGGGGCCAAAAAACTTTTAAAAAATTTCTGCGTCATCAGGAGAGTAGCTCATAAATCATTATATGGGTTTATGGTTGCAATATTAGTGATTTAGAGTGCAGCATATTGCATCATTTCCAGTTTAGACAATTTTACATTTTACTTAATTTCATGTCTAAACATGGTTGTTGAGATTGGATTTTCCATTTGATTTTATCCAGAGTGGAACTTCTTGATTTGGGTTGATTTGTCCTAGTTTCTTACTTTACATTCAATTTGGATTCCAGTTCCCGCAATTAATATCTGAGTTTACTAGTGGCATTCAAAAGTGATTTGAAATTTGGTTCTTGGATTTGACAATCCCGCAATTTCAAAAAACATAGTAAACTTAATGAAAATGGTTGATGGATTTGAATGCTTCAAATCTGATTCCAGTTAATTCATTTCGTCCATTGGAAATATGCAGTTTGATTTGAAATTTGCAAAGTGTCTATGAGTTCCCGCATTTTTAAAAATACAAATAAAAATACAAAGAATTCAATTTAATTAAAAAAGGCTATCCCGCAAAAGTGATTTGAAATTTGGACCAAGGATTTGACAATCCCACATTTTTATGTTTAGGTTCTGAATTTACAGTATGTGGCTTGTTGTGATGCTATATAATACCCCTCTTCTATATTTAATAAATATAGTCTTATTCTTAATTTTTACCTTTATTTTGTTTTATATGCCTGACACAAGCCTTATATGTCATCATCTCAGGATTCTAGTGTTGATTGGACCACAGCTTGCTTTAGATGAATATAGTAAAGTAGGAATTAAAAAATGATAGATATCTATTTCAACTGAAGGGGATAATCTGCATACTTATTATTGGACACAAAACCGCATGAGATTGTGCTTGGTCACATCACAATCCATGCACATTGTGCTGTGGCTTTAGGAGGCGGGCAAAAATGTGGCAATTGCGACCTGCTCCCCAAAAGCACAAAACATATCGGCATGGATTGCGATGTGTGATAGGCAAAGCTTGGAACAGCACAGATTGTGTTGGTTTTGGTGCCTAAACTGACCAAAAGGAAGATTTGTTTTGGCCTTTAGCTTCATATGTTTACAGGGATTAAAAATGAATGGTCTTTCATGCTACCTTTCTTGTTAAGCTATTGGATCAACTTTTGTTTTTAAATCGCTTATCGACGTTTGGATAGTTAGATCAAGGAAAAGTCTATTTGTTTTCACTCTACATTACCATATTATTAAGCTCCAGTAAATATACTTTAAAGAAGAAAGGGGAGAGATGATCTTTTGCTGCAATGGATATTCTATATATCCATTGTTTCATGTAAATTCTTGCCACCCTCCCTTGGTTTCAGCCCATAACTTTCCACCGGATAGCAGGTGGGTGGGATACAAGTGCATGGCAATATGAAACTTTGCAGGAAGAAGCTGGAGTCAACAAACCTAGATAATCTACATTTTTGTTTTAAATTCAATCTTGCCATCTTTGAGATGTAAAATATCATATACTGGTACCGAAGGGTTCGCTACAGCACTAGTCAAGATGGTGTAAACTATTTAGAAATAGTTGGGTCTCTTATAAAAGGAACTTGTACAATCATAAAAGGATCTGATCGTTCCTGAAGCCTGTTTGAAACCTCACTATGGGCAAAGTTTTTACAGAGCAAATGATTTAATGAGCCACGTGAAGCACTACACAAAGTTTCTTAAAGGGAAACCCCTACTTATATGAACTGGTATTGAACCTTAGAGTTGATATCTCATTTCTGAATCTGTACAATTCTTGTAGAATCCTGCCCATTTGAAAGGATATGTTCCTATGAGTTCCACGTTCCGGGAAAATTAAGTTGCATTTGGCCCATCTTCCCGAGAAGGTAGCTTAGGATTATCATTGACGTAAAGCTCCGTGATTTTCACAGCATCCGATATAAATGCCAAAGTAAAACCTATCCCTTCCGATTATGAAGGATGCTCGTTTTAAATCGGTACAGTGAATTCCAAGAGGCTTACCCAAGGCTTATCCAAGGCGGCTATATTGCCCCATCCCGCTTTTATGATATAGTTTACATGAGCCTTGAATTGGGTTGGATTACAATCATTTTCAAAGGGAGCCCCATCAGCGTTGATGGAGAATACAGCGCCAGGTTTCACTTACATTCCCAGTGCGATTTATGATGTGAAACCAAGTTTTTAAAGTGGGCAGAAGATGTATGGCCAAGCTTCTTAGTTTGAATGTAAGATTTATGGACAAAAGCAGGTTAAATCGAAGGGATTGGTATAGTATTTATATTGCATTTCTGTGGCTTGGGTAAGAAGACCATATGATTTGTGGAAGTGGCAGCCACGCGATGGAACTTTGGCCTTGGGTAATGCTCTTCAGCTTGAGACACGATTTCTTTTCTACAAAGAGAAAGCTTCTAGAAGTCTTCCATTCTTGTAAACTTTGCCCCGTGGCTCAGTGTTTTGTACTGAGATGATCCAGCCAATAAGTTCAAGCGACTTGCAAAGGACTAATGAGTCTCAATCCAAGCCTGCAAGCATCAGACAGTTTTTAGAGCCTTGGAGTAGTTTCGTATTGATTTTAAATCTAAAATCAATCGCATGCTTAAAGCACTTGATCCATCATGTCTGTTTAAAAGGTACAAGTTTCATTTCACTTGAGCTTTTCAGAGCGCAAATTAGCTTAGTAATGGAAATCCCAGTGCTCGTTAAAACCGGTATGGATTTTTACGCTCACGGCGTAAACAATTACCGAGATGCATATTGATTCATTGGGGGCAATTTACTAATATTTAGCTATTATAATTCAGCAGTCCCTGGCTTCGTGCAGGATAATGTACTCAGTTAAGAGTTAAATCATAATGTATGCTACATCAAGGGCATGCAAAGGATGTGTCAATTAAAATAGAATTAAGTGATTGATTGAAACAGGGCTCGACTTAAAGTGCATTGATTTGTTTACCAAGCCCCCGACTTGAATCCAGCCTCACCCGCCACCGTAACTCAGCCAATTACCGCATTTCGAGTGGTGACTTCAGAACTGGAATTAACTCAGGAATATTTAGGAAATCTATGGCGCTTAGTTGATTGGTGGAGCAACGGATTACTGTTGTAACGAAGTCGTCCGCCAGGCACCTCTTCAAACTTGCGGCATCATGTCCTGCAAGTATATAAAAAGTCTTCTCTCCACACCACCCCTTGCTGTAAAGTTGCTGCTTGCACTTAATTTTAGTCTGTGAATTAGGACCCGTCGTAATGAGTACACGAAGCGAAGGGTAAAATTATTTTTATTCACACGAAGCTCCCTTTTTATAAAAAAAACAACGTTCAAATGAGTATATCTAGTCCAGTCTATGATAAACATTACGTTTAATTTTATTTCCCAGTTTATCATACGAGCTTAGTTTTTACTGTATAATTTATTCTTCCAGCCATCTTATTTCTGTCTAGTTCAGCTTCAGCAGAGTTTGGGGTCAAGGGCATGACTTGTCAGTCCTGTGTCAAATCAATAAAGAGTAGTGTTGGCTCTCTAGATGGTATAACCTCTATTGACGTATCGCTGGAAAAGGAACTTGCTACTGTACTATTTGATCCATCAATGCTCACCCAGGCCTCCATAAGGTCCGCGATAGAAGATTGTGGGTTTGATGTCGTTCGCACCTGTGTATTTTCTATACAAGGCATGACCTGTCAGTCCTGCGTAAAGTCCATTGAATCGTCGCTCAAAGATTCTGATGGCCTTTTAAATCTTCAAGTCTTCTTAGAGGATGATTCTGCCACCGTGTCCTTTATATTTCCTTTGACCGAGTCCAAGCTTATCAAGGCAATAGAAGATTGTGGGTTTGATGTTGCTTTAAAAAATGATCAGGAAACTAGCTCACTTAATGAAGTTTCTCTAAACGTCCAGGGCATGACGTGCCAGTCTTGTGTCCAGTCTATCACCAAAGCTATTTCTCCACTTCCAGGGATCTTGTCAGCTCAAATCAGCCTAGAGAAAGAGTCGGCCATTGTGAAGTTTACTCATCCCATTACCAAGGAAAAAATAATCCAGGCTATTCAAGACTGTGGCTTTGATGTCTCTGATCCAAATGCATCGCAACAGCACATACAAATATTGGTCAAGGGGATGACCTGCAACTCGTGTGTAAAATCTATTCAAACTTCGGTAGCCTCCAACCCAGGGATCGAGCAAATCCAAGTCTCGCTTGAGCAAGAAAATGCTAGTGTGTGGTTTGACTCGCGCACTCTTACTCCCGAAGAGATCGTTTCGATGATCGAGGATTGTGGCTTTGATGCTTCTTTATCTTCCAACAATTCATCTGATCGTTTTCTCAAATCGTCATCTCCGATTCCCTTGTCCTCTACAACCTCTACTATTGCTCCTGCGATCGAAGATCAATCTCTAGAAACGGCCCAGCTTGTTATTGAAGGCATGACTTGTAGCTCCTGTACCTCAGCCATTGAAAATGGCTTGAAGAAAGTTCCTGGAGTTAAATCTTGTCTTGTATCTCTCATGTCGAAGCGTGCTGATGTTCAATATGACTCCCATATCCTTTCTGAGGCGGACATTGCCCGCCTGATAACAGGACTTGGTTTCAAGGCGGAGGTTTCACAGAAGAACCAAAAGGGAGCGGTCACCCTAAGCATCTATGGCATGACATGTTCTTCCTGCACCAACCTCATAGAGCGGGAGGTTTCTAAAAAGCCAGGGATATTGGATATCCAAGTCAACCTGTCGCTTGAATGTGCCAATGTAAAATTCGATACGAATCAGGTTGGACCTCGTGAGATTATCGAGTATATCACGACGCTGGGCTTTGATGCCATCTTAGAAGTCAAGTCTAACTCTGCCCAGATTGAATCGCTCAACAAAACCAAGGAGATCCTTATGTGGCGGCAGCATCTTACACATTGTCTTTGGCTAGCTGTTCCTGTTTTTCTCATCGCCAAAGTCCTGCATAAGATCCCAGGGATTAGGAACATTTTAAATCTATCACTTGAAGCGTTCCCTACGTTAACTCTCGGCATCTTTCTCCAAATGCTGCTCACGATCCCTCTCCAGTTTGGGGTGGGCTGGATGTTTTATGTCAACTCTTATCGCGCCCTATCCCACAACAACGCGACAATGGATGTCCTGATTGCTCTTGGGACGAGTGCAGCGTTTTTCTTTTCCATCTTCTCAATCCTAGTTTCAATGTACAGTATGAATCCCCCCACCTGCTTTTTCGAGACGTCTGCCATGCTAATCACTTTCGTGACGCTTGGGAGGTATCTTGAGAATCGTGCCAAAGCAAAGACATCATCTGCTCTGTCCAAGCTGATGTCTTTGACCCCTCCCATGTGTACTCTCGTAACGTTGGATCCGCCGTCCGAGGAAAAGATTCCATCCGAGCTGATCCAAGTTGGGGATCTCCTGCGAATCGTCCCCGGGGACCGTATTCCTGCGGACGGGTTTATCGTCAGTGGTAGCTCAGACGTGGATGAGTCCATGGTAACTGGAGAGCCGCTCCCTGTGACCAAAAAGGAAGGGTCGGCAGTGGTTGGGGGGACCGTGAATGGGCCGGGGAGCTTCGTGATGAAAGCTCATCGGGTGGGCGAGGAGACAACGCTTTCGCAGATTGTTAAGCTAGTCGAGACGGCCCAGACCAGCCGGGCGCCTATCCAGGCCTTCTCCGACAAGGTTTCCCGCTACTTTGTCCCCACTGTAGTAGCGCTTAGCGGTCTGACCTTCTTCGCCTGGCTAGTGATTGGCTTTGCCGTGCCTGACTTGGTGCCGGCTATTGTGGGGCTTGAGAAGAAGGGGGTTCCCATGACCGCCCTGACTTTTGCAATTTCGGTGGTGGTGGTCTCCTGTCCGTGTGCATTGGGCTTAGCGACGCCGACTGCAGTGATGGCAGGCACGGGGGTGGGGGCCCAGCTCGGCATCCTCATCAAGGGAGGTGAACCTCTCGAGGCGGCCAAGGGCCTGACCAAGATCATCTTTGACAAGACTGGTACCTTGACGATGGGAAAGCTTAGCGTTGTGCGGTCGGAATGTTTTGTCGGCAGCTTGTCGCAGAACGAGTTCCTAAAGGCGGTTGTATTGGCTGAGGAGAGCAGCGAGCACCCCCTTGGCCGCGCGATCGTCGAACACTACCATAAAGTGATATGTATGCCGCTTACTGGGAGCCGGGTCACGGATTTCGAGTCTATAACTGGTCAAGGGGTGAGGTGCCTTGTTCAGCTCGATGGCCAAACCAAGCCGATATCCGTTTTGGTAGGAAACTTGAAATTTCTTGAAGCGTCCGGTGTCCTTCCACCTCAAAACTTCACCGGCATCAAGGAAGAAGAGGAACGGCGCGGCCACACCGTAATTTTGGTTGCGTTGGATGGCGTCTTTGGTGGCTTCGTTGCTCTATCAGATGTCTTGCGTCCCGAGTCGCTCGCTACCGTGCAGGCATTGCGCCGCATGGGACTTGAAGTGGCCATGGTGACCGGCGATCAGACCCTCACCGCCAGAGCGATTGCCAGCGGGTGCGACATTGACGAGGTCCATGCCGGCGTCTCTCCTGAAGGCAAGGCCAACATCCTGCGCAAGTTTATATCCCAGGGGCATTCCGTCTGCATGGTGGGCGACGGGATCAACGATTCTCCTGCTCTTGCCGAGGCCAATGTGGGGATATCTATGGCTGGTGGCACCGATATTGCCATGGAGGCAGCAGATATCGTGCTAATGAAATCAGACCTGATGGACGTAGCAGCCTCCATCGATCTTTCTCGAACCATCTTTTGGCGCATCCGCCTCAACTTCATCTGGGCAACCGCCTACAACTTCATTGCCATCCCTCTGGCCATGGGCCTGTTCGTACCCCTCCATTTGCTCCTACCGCCTGTCATGTCAGCTGCGGCAATGGCTCTTTCAAGCATCAGCGTGGTGTGCTCAAGCCTTCTCCTCAAGCTCTACCGCAAGCCTCGGTTCGACATGAATTCCCAATCCTTCATCCGAGAGCCGCACGATACTGAATTTTGGCATCCCATCCCAAAATACATTTATGCCAAGTACCTCCTAATGTTTAGCTTCTGGCCCTTCAGCCGTGCTCGCTACCAACCGCTTGCATCTTCTGATAACGTCGAGCTGCTCCCCACCTCTGAACGCCCAGCCTACGATCCTAGAAACCATCTCGTCGTTTCAACTGCCTCGAGTGCAACCCTGAATTCCCCTCCCCACAGCATCCTCATCCACGATGATTTGTTGTAACATTATTTATAACCCATCCTCCCCCTGGAATATAAAATAAAACCATTTTAATCTTTCAGTAGACAAACCACACACTCCAACATCACATATAATTCCAAACACCCCCTCTATAGTTCATTAACCTGAGTACTGTGCCGTTAGTTCACATCAGTCCCAGCAGAGATACACAACCTTTAGTTTAGCCACCCCGGCCATATCCTGATCTCAAACCACGACAGCTACCAAAAGCCCCGAGAAACAATCCCAAAAAAGCGTCATCCCCATCCCGACCCAACGGCCCCTTTCATCCCCTATTCCAAGCACTAACCAGGCACAAGGAACACTGATCTAATCTAACCACTAACCCCAAAAGTACAAGATCCAGTTCACCAGCAAAGCACATCCCATCTGTCGTGAATGCCACCATTCACCATTTTTGATTTCGCCTTTGATGGGTTATTTCAAGGACAAATCTCTCTTTTGCTTTTGCCCTTCAAATGAGGCTAGCTCTGAATTGGGAAATACAATTGTTCAGTTTCCTGATTCTGCACAACTCACTTGCCCCACTCATGCTTGTGGCGAGCAATCCTACCCTCCATGTGCTGTTTTGTGGTAAAGCTACACAGTATATAATCCCAATTTTCTATACCCAATAAAATTTACGCTCTATTCACATTTTTGTCTTTGTGTCTCCACATACTTTGGCGCCTCTCTAGCCACATCTAGCAGATATTGTTCATTCAGGGCCACAAGGTAATCACATAGCCTTCCCTGCCGCTCTAACCAAGACTTAGTACAAATCCAATCCTAAGGTTAGGATTTCCCATTGTAGCTCTGTGCCGCGCCTCAGATCACGACAAAAATGGTGCTCACTATAGGGGCTGTAAGCCCCTTGGTTACCCCCATTACAACTACGTTTTCAGGATCTTTGCCTCCACCTATACAAGAGCTGACTTTGCCTAAAATTACCAGTCCTTCTATTGAAGAAGACATCACCAACCCGCCTATTGTACCTACTGTGCTGAACCTTGGGAGTGGTCCCCGTCTAGTGGCCTACCCTTTGGGTACCACTGACTTGGAACAGGTTATGGTAGTAGCCCTTGGGATAGCCCGTGATGGAGCCATCCCTCGCCTCCAGCTTCAGTTCAATCGGGCAGAATACTACAAATTGATTGTGGCTCCCAATTTCCACAGCATCTCCTCTCAGCGGCTGGCTCTGCTGAAAATCTATTGTCCTCCTTTGTACAACCCGCCTTAGCCCATAATCAGATGGTGTTAGGACTCCACATTCAGGAGATTTCAGCGCTACAAGCCGCCGTCACTCATCACTGGGACCAGTTTGCGGCCTACCAGCAGTGGATTCACTCCCTGTTTTCCTTAGTATCTGACAATCAGTGCAACTCTGTCATCTCCAAAACTTTATTGGTCAACTCCATTGAACAAATGCACCAGTCCATCCCTGAGTATGTCAGAGAGCGTCTTCATGAGTTCCACCAGCTGGAACAGCCCTGGTGTGCCCAAGTAGATTCCACTCTAAACGCCTATCTCGCCAACTTTGAACATCTTGTGCAGCAACTCAACCAGTTCAGTGCTTAATTCTTTGACCAATTACAACAAGTAGCAGTCCATGCTGCAAAGGGCCTCTGCAAACTTGGGGAGGACTTTGATCAAGAAAGGGCTGCTACCGCCGCTACCATCGCCAAACTCCAGACTCAAGTAAATGAACTGTCTGCCTCCAAATCAGATGCCCTGCCTTCTCTTCCATCTGATGAGTTAGCGGATAGAGAACAGAGGCTCTGGAATGCCATTCAAGAGTTAAGAGCATCTACCCACAGTCAGGATTGCCCTCCCAAAGCCCCTCAGCCTGATCCTTAAGTGCTTGCTCTGGCGACTCAGGTTGCTGACTTACAACAAGAGGTTGCTACTTTGCATGAGGCAATGTTGTCTGTCATTAGTCCACCTGGAGTTATTAGTGAAGATGGTTGCTGCCCTGGCTTGTCAGGGCCCCCCACATTCATTGTGCTAGAGAGTTGATAGCTCTAGCCAATGAAGTGGACCTCCTGAAGCGAGATCACTCTGAGCTTGATAAAGATGTACAAGAACTAAGTAAAGTGGTTGATTCAGTAAATGACAGGTTCACCCCTTGCCTTTTGGTGGGTTCGTCTCTTACTTCCCAACTGGCTGAACTGTCCTCAGTAGTAACAGCACAGGGTCAGCGCCTGGATGTTACTGAGCAGCAGACCACCCTTGCTAATAATATGGGCACTCGCACTGCTGATGTCACGGTAAGTTTCATAATGCCAGGTATTGTCCGTCCAAGTAAGAAGGCACGGAAGGCCAGGAAACCTGTATCAAAATTGACCAAGTTAACAGATTTAAACCAAACGGTCAATCAAAAATGGGTCACGGCTGCTCCAGTATGCCAGCTGAAACTAGCTCCCCCTTGTAAACTGACGTTGATAAATTGACGTAATATGAGGGTCACCTGATATAAGCTCATTAATCAGCATGGTTGTCAGAAACTGGTCACACAAGGGTTCTTTGCGACCTGGACTAGATACTTACTTGAAGATGCTGAAAGAATAGGAGATCAAGACTCAGGTGGTATTGCTTAGTCAAATTTTCTGATATATATTGAATAATTTTCCCTGTTTCAACTCTAAGAGTTGAGTCCTTCTAAATTTACTCAATAAAAACCAATTATCCCAAGTTCTAATTTTAAATTTTAAAAATGCATCCTGTGCTTGGGTTGTTGCGGTATATCCTGTACAATCTGATTCTGAACAGAATCATTTCAGGAATATGGGGCCAAGCATCTGAAACTTTGTCGTTGGTGCCGCAAAATGTTAATTTCATGCCAGCCAATTTTGTAGCTCCTCCCCCATTCTGGAAAATGAAAATCATGTCACTTCTCAATGCCCAGAATTCTACGCTGAAGATGCATTGATGCTTTCCCAGGTCATTTATCTTGGTTTACTCTGGTTAGGATTGATTGTTCTACTTAATCCTGGAGTTTCAATTGGAAATTTCACAAAAAGATATTTAAAGCTGCGTTGGTGGTTAATCATCAATTCTATATGGATTTGGGTGGTAATTCCCCATCATTTAGAAACGGCTTCATATTATCCAGTGATTTCCGTCACAGCTGACACCTTGACTACCCTCAAGGAAAGTTTTGCCAGCTGTGGGCCAGACAGCCCCCCACCAAGTCAGAAGCAGAATTCTCCCCACAAATAAACATACTTGATAGCAACAATGGCGGCCCAACTCCAGAAGCACACTTCAAGCCTACCTTTAAGCAAGTCTTTGACCCCAAAACCTCGACCATTGCAGCTTTCTTAACTATCTACAAAACTGCCACAAGAAGAGCCTCAGATGAGGTTAAGGAGGAACACATTCTGACCTGTCTACACCCAACCTGCCAGGAGGTGGTGGTGCCTGAACTACCCACTATTGAGACATGGGAAGACATGAAGCAACTTCTGATTGACAAGTTCAGGGGTGACCTTAGTTTGGAAGTGAAGAAGGACGCCTTCATGAACATTGCCTTCAAACCAAGAGAGACCCTAGCTGAATTTGCAGATAGATTCTACATGAAAGGGCAACAACTGATCACAAGCCGCCAGTTGACTGCACATGAGGCATACATGGCTTTCAATCAAGCCCTCAAGGTTAACCAGCTCCTGTGTCTTCACTTCAAGGCCCATAAAGCCATGCTTTCTTCCATGAAGATCATAAAGAGACTGTTGCAGGATATGCACCTTCCCCATTCTGGGGCAGTTGTGCGGGAGAATTGTGCCGCCTCTACCTCTGGTTTGTCTTCACGTGGCCCGCGTATCCTTACCGTGAACTCACAGAATCCCCTCAATTCCAGGGTTGTCATAACTGTGGACAGATAGGTCACCATTCACGAGTCTTCACCAATCCTCAAGTTGAAGGAGCTGATCCCAAGGAACAGGCGGGAAAAGAACAGTCAACCTAGAGGCAGAGACGCTCTTGGTTGACAATTCTTCCCTGTCTCCTCCAGTTCCCCCTTTCATTGCTGACTCTGAGCCTACTAAAAATGAGGCTCCTCCCATTCTTCTGCTATTCCACAACATATCTGATGACTCTGAAATGGATGATTCTGATATAAAAGACCCCAACACCTATGGGTATTCCATCTGGATGTCCCTGAAACTATTGCAGTCCCTTATAAGCGATGTTCTGGGAAGACTACTACAACTGCCAAGCCTCTGCCTGAAGCCAAGGAATTTGTCTCTTGCTCTTACTTCACTCAAGCCAAGAGATCTCCCGTGCTTGTCAAGTCTTCTGAGGAAGCTGCTGAGGTTGCTGACGCCGTGTTCAAAAATGTCTCTGTCTTGCTCCATCTCCAGACAGTCTATAAGGAGTTTCCAGGCCTCAGATGCTGATTAAAAAGTGGGACAAAGAACTAACAGAAGCTAAAGACATTCTAGCTGTCCTCCCACCCTTTGGTTGTACTACCACTTGTGTGGAAAATTCCATCCAAAAGGTGAAAATTAAGGCTGTCTTAGACACAGGGTCTCCTGTTAATGTTATCTCCTCAAAGCTGGTCAAGAAAATCAAACTTGCCCCAACCTTAACTATCATCAATTGTATGGCACAGCTGGGCTGTCCATGACTCGCGCTATAGGAGCTTATTCTGCTCTTCCCATGCAGTTTGGCAAGATACTCTTGGCCGCGCCTGCCGTTGTCCTGGAGAACAAGAGCTATGACCTGCTAGTTGGTACTCAATTCCTTAGAGAATACAATGGGATCATCAACTTAAAGGACAGCTGCCTCTCTATTTTGGGATATGAAGTCCCTCTGATCTTTGAAGAGCCAGTTAAAGTTCCCGGGAAGTGCCTCAAGACATGTGCCTTGGAATATCCCACTGGTGTTTTCACTTTAAAACACCAAACCCATTCCTCCAACATGAAGTGCCCTCCTATGGCTTGCCCCACATCAGAAGGGATTCCTCTCTTGGCCACTTCTGCTGTGACTAATCCTCCTGGGTATCAGGCTATACTAGACTCCCAAATATTGTATGAGCTTCCCAAGCATACATTCCTAGAGTTGTAGTCTCCTCCCTCGCTAGGACTCAACAAACCCTATCTTTGTCCAGGAATCTTGGATATCTCTCATTTAGACCCTGCTCAATTTCCGGTCACCAACTTAACTGCTCTCCCCATATATGTGTCTAGAGGGCAGGTCATTGGCTATGGCAGGTTGTTGAAGACTCCTGACGTCCTATTACTACATCCCTTTGGTACATTCCAGGACTTTAACTTACCTGAGGATGAGCCACAAGTCCTATCATTTTTCACCACTCAAGACTTCCCGCAGCTATCTCCAGTTCAACAGAAAGAGGTTCTTGACCTACTGGATCAGTTTTTGGATATCTTTGCTAAGAATAGCACTGATTATGGTTTAGCCAAAGGCGTCATTCATCAGATTGATACTGGTGACACTCCCCCCTTTTGCGCTAAACCCTACCTCCACAATCAAGTAGAGGATGCTCAGGTGTCTAAAGAGCCCAAACAACTTCTAGACACTGGACTTCTTGCTCCTTCCCAAATTCCATGGGACCCCCTTACTCATACTAAAAAAGAAGGATGGAGGTCATCATAGTGTGATGGACTACCAACACTTGAATTCCTTAACCAAGAAGGATTCCTAACCCTTATCATGCATTAATGATGCTCTATGCCGCCTTGGAGGTTCCAAGTTCTTCTCTGCCATGGATCTAGCCTCTGGTTACTGGAAAGTTGACCTCTCCCTTGAGGATAGACATAAGGCTGCCCTCATCACATCCAAAGGACGGTTTGAGCCTACGCAAATGCTGCAAGGGCTCTGCAATGCTCCAGCTACTTTTCAACGAGCCATGGACTCCATCCTCCGCAATTTGAGGCTCTCGTGTGTTTTAGTATACTTAGATGATATAACTGTCTTCAGTGCTACCTTTACTGTTGTGATCTGAGGCGCGGCACAGAGTCACAACAGGGAATCCTAACCTTAGGATTGGATTTGTACTAAGTCTTGGTTAAAATGGCAGGGAAGGCTATGCAATTACCTTGTGGCCCTGAATGAATAATATCTACTAGATGTGGCTAGAGAGGTGCCAAAGTATGTGGAGACACAAAGATAAAAATGTGAATCAAACTTAAATTTTATTAAAAAATAGGAAATGTATTATATAGTGGGTTGCAATACCACAAAACAATACCAGGACAGTAGGATCACTTGCCACAAGCATGAGTGGGACAAGTGAGTTGCACAGGATCAGAAAACTGAACAATTGTATTTCCCAATTCAGAGCCAGCCTCATTTCAAAGGGCAAAAGCAAAAGAGAGAGATTTGTCCTCAAAATAACCCAACAAAGGCGCAATATAAAACATGGTGAATGGCGGCATTCACGACATTGCCCCCTCTAGATTGGCCTTAGGGGGGTGATACTTGTGGAGGAGCTTAGCATGCACGCAAGCAAAAGATCAACCACTAGAGAGGAGCTTTACCGTATACTCCAATCCTTGTTTAAAGGTCACTTCCAAGGGCCCAATCCACAACAAGTCTAGCTTATGAGCCCGTCTTCCTACTATATGTTGATAGCAAAGAATGTGGTCTCCAATGGCAAACTCAGGCAGGGGGAATCTTCTGGCATTATCAGGGGAGAGCTCTAGCAGCTTAGTCTTATAGGCGGATGTGTAGGCAGTAGCCTGTATATCAATGATGCAGTTGGCTAGATTTTTGATCTGCTTATCAGGGTTCATGGCCTTATCAGAGGAGAGTGGGGGCCCCCTGGAGCAACAGGGTAGTGGCTTCACAATCATACATCATAGAAAAATGGGAATACCCAGTGACACAATGCTTGCTAAGGCAATAGGCAAAGAGAGCAGAAGGTAAGTATAGGTCCCAGTTGGCGGCATCAGAGTAAGTAAGCTTCCTTATGATAGAAACCAGAGTTGAATTGACGCGCTCAACTGCCCCATTAGTGGAAGGATTATAGGGGGCAGAAAAAGACTGGTGAGACCCCAAGGCTTCAACCACCAAGGTCACTAACTTGGCGTTGAAGTTAGTCCCATTGTTAGACAACAACACCTGAGGGCAACCATGGCAGAAGAATACATATTGCAGCAGAAAGGCAGCAGTTGTCTTGGCAGTGATGCCCTTAGTAGGGCAAGCTTCTACCCACTTGATAAAATGATCAACAGCAATTAGAATAAAACAGCAACCATAGCAGGAGCAAGGGAGAGGTCCTACAGCGTCAATACTGACAGTGTGAAAGGCGTGTTGAGGGGGGACTAGCTTGAAGTCATGAGCAGTGGCTTTAGGACGTTGGAGCTGGCAATCATGGCAACTGGCAATAACATCTGGAATCAGCAAGCAAAGATTTCCCAGAAGTAGTTCTTCTGGAGCCAGGCATGGGTCTTGGCAACACCCCCATGTCCCATCTCCTTATGGGCTTGCAGCACCAAAAAAAGGCAAAGACTAGGCCTTACATAGGGCAAGTAGTGATCTTGTAATTTATTGAAAAGCTGATTGTCACAAATGAGGCTGTCTTCAGATAGCTTAGAAAGGGCAACTCAAACTTCCTCTGTCTTACTCTCCCATGACAAAGGGTATCCAAGTAGTTCATACAACCGGTCAGCTTCAGCAGGGTGTAGAGCAAGGATGGGCATTCTGGACAGTCTGTCAGCATTTTGATGTTGAATCCTGGGGCGGTGCAGCACAGTGAAGTCATACCCTTGCAATCAGAGAGCCCATCTAGCTAGTTGTCCTTCAGGTTCCTTGAGTTGTTGTAGTCATTTAAGCAAAGCATGGTCAGTAACCACAGTGAAATGGGTGCCACACACGTAGTGGCAGAACTGCTTTACAGCATGTAGCACAACAAAGCACTCTTTCTCTGTTACACTGTAGTTCTTCTCATGCTTATTCAGGACACAAGAAATATAAGCTACAGGGTGATTCACACCCTCATCATCCAGTTGATCCAAGATAGCCCCAATAGCCAGGTCACTGGCATCAGTATATAAGATGAATTCCTTATTGTAGTCAGGATATATGAAGATGGGAGCCTCTTTGAGTTTTTTCTTGAGGGTTTCAAAGGCTTGTTGTTGACTGGCGGTCCATTAAAAAGGGACATTGCACAACAGCTGGACCAAGGGTTCACTAGTGTCAGCAAAATCAGGGATGAATTGTCTATAGTATTCCATCATGCCCAGAAAGACTTGGACTTCTTGCAGGTTAGTGGGCAGAAGCATTTTTTCAATGGCTTTGACTTTCTTAGTCATGGGGTAGATTCCTGTCTGAGTCACCTCATGGCCCAAGAATTCAAGGTGTTCCTTGAAGAAAGCACACTTAGATGGTTTTAACTTAAGTCCAGCTTCACAAATCTTTATGAACAACTCCTTGAGATGAGCCAGGTGATCAGTGAAGGTGGCGCTGAAGACAGTTATATCATCTAAGTACACTAAAACACATGAGAGCTTCAAATCACGGAGAATGGAATCCATGGCCCGTTGGAAAGTAGCTGGCGCATTGCAGAGTCCTTGCAGCATTTGAGTGGGACCAAAGAATCCTTCAGAAGTGATTAGCACAGCCTTCTGTCTATCTTTGGGGGAGATATCAATTTGCCAGTATCCAGAAGCCAGATCCATGGCAGAGAAGAACTTAGAGCCCCCAAGGCGGCAGAGAGCATTGTCAATGCGTGGTAAAGGATAGTAATCCTTTTTGGTTAAGGAATTCAAGCATCAGTAGTCCATCAAAATACAATGACCTCCATCTTTCTTCTTCATTATGAGCAAGGGCAAAGCCCATGGACTTTGGAAAGGAACAAGCAGTCTAGCATATAAAAGTTGCTAAGCTCTTTAGACACCTGAGTATCCTCTACTTGACTGCGGCAGTAGGGTTTAGCACAAAAGGGGGGAGCATCACCAGTATCAATCTGGTGAATGACACCTTTGGATAACCCATAATCTGTGCTGTCCTTAGCAAAGATATCCAAAAACTGATGCAGTAGGTCAAGCACCTCTTTCTGTTGAAACGGAGATAGCTGCAGGAAGTCTTGAGTGGTGAAAAATGATAGAACTTGTGGCTCATCCTCAGGTAAGTTAAAGTCCTGGAATGTACCAAAGGGATGTAGTGATAGGACGTCAGGAGCATTCAATAACTTGCCATAGCCAACAGCCTGCCCTCTAGACACATGTATGGGGAGAGCAGTCAGGTTGGAAATCAGCAGTTGAACAAGGTCTTTATGAGAGACATCCAAGATTCCTGGACAGAGATAGGGTTTGTTGCGCCCTAGCAAAGGAGGAGAGTATAACTCTAGGAATGTACGCTTGGGTAGCTCATATAATATTTGGGAGTCTAGAATAACCTGAGATCCAGGGGGAATAGTCACAGCAGAAGTTGCCAAGAGAGGAATCCCTTCTTATGCAGGGCAAGCCATAGGAGGACAATTCATATTGGAGGAATGGGTTTGGTACTTTAGAGTAAAAAGACTAGTGTAATATTCCAAGGCACACGTCTTGAGGCGCTTCCTGGGAACTTTAACTGGCTCTTCAAAGATCAGAGGGAATTCATATCCCAAAATAGAGAGGCAGCTGTCCTTTAAGTTGATGATCCCATTGTATTCTCTCTGGGATTGAGCACCAACTAGCAGGTCATAGCTCTTGTTCTCCAGGACAACAGCAGGCGCAGCCAAGAGTAGCTTGCCAAACCACATGGGAAGAGCAGAATAAGCTCCTATAGTGCAAGTCATGGACAGCCCAGCTGTGCCATACAATTGATGATAGTTAAGGTTGGGGCAAGTTTGATTTTCTTGACCAGCTTTGAGGAGATAACATTAACAGGAGACCCTGTGTCTAAGACAGCCTTAATTTTCACCTTTTGGATGGAATTTTCCACACAAGTGGTAGTAAAACCAAAGGGTGGGAGGACAGCTAGAATGTCTTTAGCTTCTGTTAGTTCTTTGTCCCACTTTTTAATCAGCATCTGAGGCCTGGAAACTCCTTATAGATTGTCTGGAGATGGAGCAAGACAGAGACATTTTTGAACACAGCGTCAGCAACCTCAGCAGCTTCCTCAGAAGACTTGACAAGCACGGGAGATCTCTTGGCTTGAGTGAAGTAAGAGCAAGAGACAAATTCCTTGGCTTCAGGCAGAGGCTTGGCAGTTGTAGTAGTCTTCCCAGAACGTAGCTTATAAGGGACTGCAATAGTTTCAGGGACGGCCAGGACAGAGTACCCATAGGTGTTGGGATCTTCCACATCTGAATCATCCATGTCAGAGTCATCAGATATGTTGTGGAATAGTAGCAGAATGGGAGGAGCCTCATTGTCAGCAGGCTCAGAGTCAGCAATGGAGGGGTGAATTTAAGGAGACTGAGAAGAATTGTCAACCAAGAGCGACTTTGCCTCTAGGTTGACTGCTCTTTTCCTGCTTGTTCTTTGGGATCAGCTCCTTCAACTCAAGGATTGGTGCAGACTCGTGAATAAAGACCTATCTGTCCACAGTATGGCAACCCTGTTGTTGAGGAGGATTCTGCAAGTTCATGGTAAGGATACGCGGCCCACATGAAGACAAACCAAAAGTAGAGACAGCACAATTCTCCCACACAACAGCCCCAGAATGGGTAAGGTGCATATCCTGCAACATTTTCTTTATGCTCTTCATGGAAGAAAGAATGGCTTTATGGGCCTTGAAGTGAAGACACAGGAGCTGGTTAACCTTGAGGGCTTGAGTGAAAGCCATGTATGCCTCATGTGCAGTCAACTGGCGGCTTGTGATCAGTTGTTGCCCTTTCATGTAGAATCTATCTGCAAATTCAGCTAGGGTCTCTCTTGGTTTGAAGGCAATGTTCATGAAGGCGTCTTTCTTCACTTCCAAACTAAGGTCACCCCTGAACTTGTCAATCAGAAGCTGCTTCATATCTTCCCAGGTTTCAATGGTAAACAGCTCTGGCACAACTATCTATTAGCAGGCCGGGTGTAGACAGGTCAGAATGTGTTCCTTCTTGACTTCATACAAGGCTCTTCTCATGGCAGTTTTGTAGGTAGTTAAGAAAGCTACAATAGTCAAGGTTTTGGGATAAAAGAATTGCTTAAAGGTAGGCTTGAAGTGTGCTTCTGGAGTTGGGCTACCATTGTTGCTATTGAGTACATTTATGCGTGGGGAGAATTCTGCTTCTGACTTGGTGGGGGGCTGTCTGGCCCACAGCTGGCAAACACTTTCCTTGAGGGTAGATAAAGTGTCAGCAGTGCAGGTGCTTGTATTATTAGCAAGGATGGTCTGCTGCTCAATAAACCAGGAGCTGACCTGTGCTGTTACTACTGAGGAAAATCCACCAGTTGGGAAATAAGAGATGGGCCCACCAAAAGGTAAGGGGCAAACCTGTCATTTACTGAATCAACCACTTCACTTAGTTCTTGTACGTCTTTATCAAGCTCAGAGTGATCTTGCTTCAGGAGGTCCATTTCATTGGCTAGAGCTATCAACTCTCTAGCACATGGATGTAAGGAGCTCCTGACAAGCCAGGGAAACAACAATCTTTGCCCACAACTTCAGGCAGACTAACTACAGACACTATTGCCTCAAGCAAAGTAGCAACCTCTTGTTGTAATTCAGCAACCTGAGCTGTCAGCGCAAGCACTTGAGGGTCAGGCTGAGGGACTTGGGGGGGCAATCCTGACTGTAGGTAGATGCTCTTAAATCTTGAATGGCATCCCAGAGCCTCTGTTCTCTATCTTCTAGCTCATCAGATGGAGGAGAAGGCGGAGCATCTGCTTTGAAGGCAGACAGTTCATTTACTTGAGTCTGGAGTTTGGCAATGGTAGCGGCGGTAGCAGCCCTTTATTGATCAAAATCCTCCCTAAGTTTGCAGAGAACCTTTGCAGCATGGACTGCTAATTGCTGTAATTGGTCAAAGGAGTAAGCACTGAACTGGTTGAGTTGGTGCACAAGATAATTAAAGTTGGTGAGATAGGCGTTTAGAGTGAAATCTACTTGGGCACACCAGGGCTGTTCCAGCTGGTGGAACTCATGAAGACGCTCTCTGACATACTCAGGAATGGACTGGTGCATTTGTTCAATGGAGTTGACCAATAAAGTTTTGGAGGTGACAGAGTTGCACTGATTGTCAGATACTAAGGAAAACAGGGAGTGAATCCACTGCTGGTAGGCCTCAAACTGGTTCCAGTGATGAGTGATGGCGGCTTGTAGCGCTGAAATCTCCTGAATGTGGAGTCCTAACACCATCTGATTATGGGCTAAGGCAGGTTGTAGAAAGGAGGACAATAGATGTTCAGAGGAGCCAGCCGCTGAGAGGAGATGCTGTAGAAATTTGTGGCACTACAATCAATTTGTAGTATTCTGCCCAATTGAACTGAAGCTGGAGGCAAGAGATGGCTCTATCACGGGCTATCCCAAGGGCTACTACCATGACCTGTTCCAAGTCAGGGGTACCCAAAAGGTAGGCCACTAGACGGGGATCCCTCCCAAGGTTCAGCACAGTAGGTACAATAGGCAGGTTGGTGATGTCTTCTTCAATAGAAGGGCTGGTAATTTTAGGCAAAGTCAGCTCTTGTATAGGTGGAGGCAAAGATCCTGAAAATGTAGTTGCAAAGGGGGTAACCAAGGGCTTACAGCCCCTGTAGTGAGCACAATTTTTGTTATGATCTGAGGCGCGGCACAGAGTCACAACGGGGAATCCTAACCTTAGGATTGGATTTGTACTAAGTCTTGATTAGAATGGCAGGGAAGGCTATGCAATTACCTTGTGGCCCTGAATGAATAATATCTGCTAGACGTGGCTAGAGAGGCGCCAAAGTATGTGGAGACACAAAGACAAAAATGTGAATAGAGCGTAAATTTTATTGGGTATAGAAAATTGGGATTATATACTGTGTAGCTTTACCACAAAACAGCACATGGAGGGTAGGATTGCTAGCCACAAGCATGAGTGGGGCAAGTGAGTTGTGCAGAATCAGGAAACTGAACAATTGTATTTCCCAATTCAGAGCTAGCCTCATTTGAAGGGCAAAAGCAAAAGAGAGATTTGTCCTTGAAATAACCAGACAAAGGCAAAATCAAAACATGGTGAATGGTGGCATTCACAACATGACTACTGAACAAGTCAAAGCCATAGGGATCAGGGGTCAGGTACAAGTTGGCTTCCTTGTTACCTGCCTCAAAAGCATGGGTGTAAACAGTTGCGTCTGCGCCCTGAGCCTTGCCTCCATTGAAGCTGGCTTGGCTGCTGGCGCCGTCAAAAATGTTGTTGCTGTTAAAAATCATTGTAAAAAACCAATGGATAAAATAACTAAAAGTAGAAATTTAAAATTTTATGATTTATTTTTATTTTAATATAAAGTCCATATTTGGAAGGTTCTCATCCCCATTTCATAAAAATCAGGAGCCATGAAAATGAATAGAACACCCTTGATCCTAAGTTGGATAGCTTTTGATTTGCTATTATACTATTATTTTTCTATTTTAGGCTGCTCATACTACACATCTTGTGTGACTTCATTTTGTTTTGTGCTTGTTGAATCTTGCTTCTAGATTGCGCAAATTTTGTTTCATTTTAGTACTTCTGTCAGTGCCTCATATAAATCCTGATTGGATTATAATATACTCCAGAACAGCATCCATTCATCTTACTTGTTGTGTCAGTTCATTTTGTTTGTGGTTTAGACTATGTTGCTTGATGTTTGATATAATTTTGTATAATGGGCTAGTGAAATTTTGTTTTTTGTTTGACAGTTCATTTATTAACCAAATTTTTTTAAATTGATTGAATCCTGAATCTTGCACAACTTGGATTTTGTTCAAATCTGAAACCATTTTTGTTTAAATCTGAGGTATTTTTGGTTGTTACCATAGCTTTTAAAACTACTGTAACTGAGCAATTAAATTAATGATAAGATGGAGCCTTATATAGGCTTTCAAGGACTTAAAAATGAAGTTTTCAGGGGGATGGGGTAAAATCTTGGGGAATTTAGGGGAAACTTTGGCAGGAGTGGCTTTTAATTAGTAATAACATAAAATTTAATTTCAAAGTAAGCAAATGGCCCCTGCTGAACCTCTCAAACAGCTAGAGGTAATTTACCCCAGCTGTTTGAGAAGTTACAGCTTAGGAAAGTTTCTTTTGGTTGTAATAACCACCAGAAGAAGATAACCAGCTGCTATCACTTTGGTCCAATTTAAGTACAGAGCTTAGGATTTCTATAGCCTTTCCATAATTGGAGGCAAAATCAAATTTGTTACCCACAGCCTTGGGCGTAAGATCTGATTAACTGCAGGGCTGAATCTTAGGTAAAGCATAATTTCTTTTTTGAATTCAAATCACTAACTTTATCTAGGTGACAGCCAGGCGGGAGCAGAGACCCAGGTTCAATCCCTGTTGTGAAATCAATGTTAATTTCTGGAATTGGGAGATCAATATTACCAGGTAAAAAGTGCTCAATACTGCCATCTAATAACCCATTTTTAGGATCCAAAGGAGACTTCAAATTAGAAGAAGAAGTACTAGCAGTATTAAACCCTTGAGAAAATTTTTTGATGTTAGGAAATACTGAAAAGGTGTTCATGAAAACAACAAAATGCCTGTACAGCTTGTTGCACTTATAATGGCCTACCCTGTCAAAGCTGCCAGCAAAGAAGCAGTAGAAGAAGGTATCTAAAAAATTAATAAAGATTTCTAAATTCAAAATTTTTTATAGAAATTATTGATGGTGTTTTAGGAAAAGTCCTGGTCCCCTGTATCCCTACCCCTTTTGTCACAAGTGACAAACTTATATTGACCATGCTTACTGGGAAACCTCAACTACTAGATTTGAACCCTGACACCCCGCGGGCCACCAGCCCACAGGACCAGCCGCCCGGCCGCCCACAAATTTTCAGGCAGAAACCAGAACAGGATTTAACTTTGGAAAATCTTTTAAAGCTTGACAAGTCAAAATTACCTACATAAATACTCCCCACGTTAAAGGTTCATGTTAACTCAACCAATCAGCAGGTGGGTCTAGCCATAGAACCTGAAATAACTCGGGCCACCACAGAAGGGGAAACAAAGAAACTTCCTATAGAACGCAGGCCGCCCCGAGATGACCAACCCCACAACCCAACAAGGGAATTTGAGTATTCTCAGTTCAAACCAGCTAATTAATTAACTCCCACAATGAATGCCACCAAGGACTGGAAAAACCGGGTAGACAGTAACACCTGGGCCAAAGAAATTTGTAAAAGTTTACCCATGACAGATGGGCATACTTATACCCTGGACTGCCAGGAAGTTGCCCATTGCCATTCTTGCAATAAAGTGACATGAACCTTTGGTTCAACCAGGTTATTCCATATTTGGTATTAGTTCTATTTCATTTACAGTCTACCTCTTGCAGTTCTGCACCTCACACTAATCAATCCCAAGAAACTGTGGACCAACTGCCTGATGTTTATTGTCCACCAGGAGCTCCCTACAGCTCAGTACATTTCACCAAGTACCCCCAACCCTGCATATTTGGAGTTCACCCTAGAGGAAATCCTAATCTACAACCCTGAGGCAAGAACTAGAGAGACCAAGAATGTTTACAGGGAAGGCCACAAAATCATTATACCTCCCCTGCTATTCCACAACAAATACAGCTACCTGCCTGCGTATTTGGTTCCAATGACACCACCTCTCACTCCGCAGCCCAACTACCCCCAAGAATCTGTTGCAACCAATGAATACACTTCCAATCAGATATTTGGAGTGATGTATATCACTCTTATTGGGCTGATTGATTCTATGGTACCTGCAAGCAGACCTTTGGCCCTCCTGGGCAAATTTTTATCTTATATTGTAAAGTTAGTACCAATCTTGTGATGGGCCCTCCCAGCCGGACCCGCAGGCTGTCCACCTGCAAGTTCCCAAGAACCTCTCACCAACTGGATCCCTGACATTATGGCAATCTACCTTAACCACGGTAACCTGGGCCCCAAGATGTTGATAACTCTTGGGGAATCTTATATGCTACTTTTATTGATTTCAACTTACTATACATAAAAGCTAGTTACCAACCTAATTGCATCAGCAATCTGACACTGAACTAGTACAGAACCAAAAGACGCCTTGCTTGGCACCAAGAAGACCAAGACATCAAATTTTCAGGTTCAAAAAATTATAGTAAATCAGACCACAACCAAGGTGGACATGCCACAGATGGGGAAGCTCACCTTGAAAGAAGCCAGAAGAGCCATGCCATTCCTCTGTCTCCATTTCCAAGCTAACACAAACTCATACTCCAACAACACTGAGAAAGTCCTTGGAGTGGTCTCCATGCTCTCTGGCAATGCCTTAGACTGGTTTGGGAAGGCCACTGCAGAGGACGTTGAGTTCTTCCTGGACTACTCACAATTTGAAAGTGAACTGATGGCCACTGGCAACAACTGAGACACACGCCATCACGCCCTCATCAGTTTACTAGACATTAGACAAGGACCCCACACTATGAAAGCCTACATCAACAAATACCTGAAACTGAAAGCTAGAAACCAAGTGGAGGATGAGTTATCAGCCATCTTGTACTTCTGAGGAGCCTGCCCTGCCTTGAAGGAACTTCTTAAGCACCATCCTCCTACGCTTGGCCTAGATGAATTACTTCTTTTGTGTAGAGGGTTGAGTCTTAGCCAGGAAGGCACCCCCTCTCCCACTCAGCGCACAAACCGAGCCCCAACACCTAAACAACTAGGAATGTCCCTCAAGGAACTACAATGTCACTACCGTGAAGGGATGTGTTTCTACTGCCACAAACACGGCCATCTCACTAAGGCTTTCCCCAAGAAAAGTGGTCCTACGGTTTCCTTAGCACAAATAAACACCTCCACTTAGTCTTACAAATTTATCCAAGTTGAAGTGAGAACACTCACAAAATCCCAGATTGTTGAGGCTTTCATTGATACCGGAGCTGAAGAAAGCTTTATTGACACCAACCTTGCAAAGGATCTAGGACTAAAGGCCACCACGGAAGGTGTCAAAGTAATCATGGGAAACAGCTCTCACAACTTGGGATTAAGATGCACAACCAAGTTACCATTGAAAATTGGTCAAAACACCTATCCAGCGCTCCCCATCATCCTGAAGGGACAACCCACACCCCTTGATCCTAGGGGACTCCTGGTCCCAAAGACACAGCGCTATTCTATATTTCTGTAATCAAACAGCTGCTTTGAAGGGAGACAATTTGTGTGATGTGGTGCCATTCCAGCTGGGTCCAACTAGCAAAAGACCCAAGACACTCCTGATCCTGAAAATGGAACCCAGTGTGAGGATCCTACCTGCCTCCTTAGAGAAGTGGAACCACGTTTTCAGCAAGGAAGCAGCAACCCATCTCCCCAGCCACTTGATCTACAATCACACCATAGACCTGTTACCAGGAACCCAACCACACCACAGCCCCATCTACATCTGCAATCATTGTGAACAAGTAGCCCTGAAGACGTACCTAGAGGACATGATAAAAAAGATTTCATCCAAGTGTCAAAGGCCCCTTGCTTGTCACCCATGCTGTTTGAAAGGGAAGAAAGATGGCAGAATGCGTCCCTGCGTGAACTACCAGAAACTGAACAACATAACAGTGAAGAACTGCTACCCCATTCCCAATGCTGACAACCTTTGTGACGTACTGACTGGAGCCCAGGTGTACTTAAAAATTGACCTGAGAGACGCCTTCAACCAGATCAGAATCAAAAAAGAAGACAAATACAATACAGCTTTCAAAACCAGATATGGGTTGTACAAATACCTAGTTATGCCATTTGGCTTGGGCAACACTCCCAGTACTTTTCAAAAGATGATCAAATCTGTCCTAGGCAAGTACCTCAACCAATTCTGCATGGCATATTTAGATGACAACCTCATATACAGCAAGTCACATGAAGAACACCTCCAACACCTTGACCAAATACTGGAGAAACTCTCACAGGCCAACCTATACGCCAAGCTGAAGAAATGCAAATTCTTCCAGTCCAAGGTCAAATTCCTGGAATATGTGGTAAAGACCGGCAGGTTTGCCATGGCGCAGGACAAAGTGGAAGTAGTGACAGCCTGGCCAGTATCCAAATGCAGAAAAGACATGAGAAGTTTTTTGGGCCTAGCAAATTATTTCAGGGATTTCATCCAATTTTTTTCTCAGATTACATTGCCCCTGACCTGTCTTTGCTCTGACAAGGTCCAGTTTGTCTGGACTGAGGAGTGCACCTCCACGTTTGTGACCCTGAAGGAAGCATTCACGTCTGCCCTGGTCCTTGCCATGCCTGACCCATCTAAACCTTTTTGCTGGAGATAGATGCATCTGACTTTGCAGTGGGCAGGCGCCACCTTCAGGAAGGAGGAGATAGTATGCTACATCCTGTAGCATATTACTCCAAAAAAATGCTACCAGCTGAAGGGAACTACTCAATATACAACAAGGAGATGCTTGCAATAATGAAGACATTGAAACATTGGTGCAGGTACTTGTGCGGTGCTTAACACCCGGTAAAGGTTTTGACAGACCACAAGAACTTAGTCTACTTCTTCAAACCACACCAGCTGAACCAACAACAAGCAAGATGGGCCTTAGAAATGGCTTACTACACCTTGACCAAAGACTATAAGCCAGGAAAAGTGAATATGGTACCAGACGCCTTGAGCAGGAGAGCTGACCTGATACCCTCCTCTGCAGAAATCAAGGACTACAACACCCATACACTACTAGACCCCAAAAGCCTAGGAATACAACTGAAGTAGTTGAAGATTGCCGCCAGCAAACCCAACGTGATATGAGCTCAGAAACAAGACACCTATTCAACCAAACTAGTCAAAGCCCTGACAAAGGATCCAGATTGCCACCACTCAAAGAAAGGATACTCCCTAAAGGCGCTACCCTGCTGCTCCACAACAAAATCTATGTACCCCAAGGCCCAACCCAAAAAACATATTGATTGACCACCACAATTCAGAGATGGCAGGCCACCCTGTTAGACACAAATCTCTCTCAAGTATCAAGCGGAACTACACATGGCCGGGCATAGGCAAGGAAGTAGCTGCCAACATCAATGATTTCAAAATATGCGGAATAACCAAGACACGTCACTCAAAGCCGGAAGGACTACTGAGACCTCTGGACATCACTGCTGGACCCTGGAAGTCAGTGTCAATGGACTAAATAGTAGAGCTCCCCCATTTAAAATCCTTTTATGCAATACTAGTAATGGTTGACTGCTTCACAAAAATGGCTTACTTCCTCCCAACCACTACCCACTGCACGGCAGCTGAGACTGCCAGACACTTCCACGGCCGCATCTTGACACAACACGGCACTCCAGAAGAAATCATCACCAATCAAGGACCCCAGTTCACTTCCCACTACTGGACCCAAGTGATGAAAGACCTTGGAATAAAATGTTGTGTGTCAACCTTCTACCACCTACAGACAGACAGACAGACAAACTGAACAGGTCAACCAAATCTTAGAACAATACATCCAATGCTACACCAACGCAGAACAAGACAACTGGGCAGAGATGTTACTCATGGCAAAATAAGCCTATAGCAGCAAAGACCACACATCCACAGGCATGTCTCCCTTAAAGGCTAACTACAGGTTTGATCCATTTTGGGACCCTAGCATTGGCAGCAAGGAAAAGAATACAGCAGGACAAACCTGGATTGAACAAATACATACCACCCAAGAAACCTGCCTAAGGAACCTGTTTGCACCATTAAGACATATAAAGTGTTTGACAACAAGAAAAAAGTCCCCGGGAAACCCCTGGAGATAGGCAATGAAGTTTACCTTGACTCACAGAATGTTCCCCTACACATACCCAGTAGGAAGCTAGCTCACTGCTGCTGTGGCCCTTACAAGATTATAAGGCAAATAGGAGAAGTGGTGTACAAACTAGAACTGTTGCCTACTTGAAAAATCCACAATGTCTTCCACCAATCACTGCTATTCAAGAAAAAAGGAACCTCCCTTCCCCACCAGAAGATTAAGACCAACCCCCCGCCTATCCAGGAGGGACACATAGCCAAATAGAAAGTGGAGTACATTTGCGGACACCACCTCCACTCCAAGACTCCACAGTACTATGTAAAATGGGTAGGTTACCCCCCCCCAAAGGAGCACCTGGGAGCCTGTCTTCAACCTGCCTAACACACATGAAGCCATACAGCAATACTTGGACAAGAGGGCTAGGAAGGAGGAGGGTGACAGGAGAGAAGGGGATGATGTCACAAGTGACAAGCTTTTATTGACCATTCTTACTGGGAAACCTCAACTACAAGATTTGAACACTGACATCCCGCGGGCTGCCAGCCTGCAGGACCAGCCGCCCAGCCGCCTGCAGATTTTTGGACAAGAACCAGAACAGAATTTAACTTTGGAAAATCTTTTAAAGCTTGACAAGTCAAAATCACCTACATCAACACTTCCCACGTTAAAGGTTCCTGTTAACTCAATCAATCAGCAGGTGGTATAGCCATAGAACCTGAAATAACTTGGGCCACCACAGAAGGGGAAACAAAGAAACTTCCTATAGAACGCAGGCTGCCCCAAGATGACCAACCCCACAACCCAACAAGGGAATTTGAGTATTCTCAGTTCAAACCAGCTAATTAATTAACTCCCACAATGAATGCCACCAAGGACTGGAAAAACCGGGTAGACAGTAACACCTGGGCCAAAGAAATTTGTAAAAGTTTACCCATGACAGATGGGCATACTTATACCCTGGACTGCCAGGAAGTTGCCCATTGCCATTCTTGCAATAAAGTGACATGAACCTTTGGTTCAACCAGGTTATTCCATATTTGGTATTAGCTCTATTTCATTTACAGTCTACCTCTTGCAGTTCTGCACCTCACACTAATCAATCCCAAGAAACTGTGGACCAACTGCCTGATGTTTATTGTTCACCAGGAGCTCCCTACAGCCCAGTACATTTTACAAAGTACCCCCCCCCAACCCTGCGTATTTGGAGTTCACCCTAGAGGAAATCCTAATCTATGACCCTGAGGCAAGAACTAGAGAGACCAAGACTGTTTACAGGGAAGGCCACAAAAGCATTATACCTCCTTGTCTATTTTGCAACAAGTACAACCATCTGCCCGTGTATTTGGTCCCAATGACTCTGCCTCTCACCCCGCAGCCCAACCGCCCACAAGAGTCTGTTGCTGCCAATGAATCCACTTCCAATCAGATATTTGGAGTGATGCAAATCACTCTTACGGCTTGATAGATTCCATGGTACCTGCCAGAGGACCTTGGGATCTCCTGGGCAAATTGTTATCTTATATTGTAAAGTTGGCCCCAATCTTGTGGTGGGCCCTCCCTGCCGGGCTGTCTGCCTGCAAGTTCCCAGGAACCCCCCCCCCACAGGCTGGATTCCTGACACCTTTCTATACAAACTATACCAGCTACATGAGCAGGAAGCTGGCCCTGTTGTCTCCTGCTGTTTTTGAGCTTGAAGAATGCATAAATAGGGTATTTCATTATTAAATAATGTGCTATCCCAACTGACTCACTCCAAAGAGGCTACAAAATGGGCTGTATATGCCTACAAAGATGCAAAGCTGTACTACCTAGACCCAGTAGCCCTCAGTAGAGCTTAATATGTAAACTTCATTGAGCTTTTTAAGATATCCCAGGGACGCTCCCTTTCAAGAACATACTGGAGATGAGAAAGGCTCACAGGGGTGCTTGCTTCTGCTTTATGCTTGAACACACATTGTTATACTTACTGGAGAACTTTGAGGTGCAGTGATGAAATTGGTGTTGCCAACTTTCAGGAATATTCCTGACACTTATAGACATGTAACCAACATGCAGAGGCCCATTGTCACCAAGACATTGCCTGCTTCCAACATGCAGACGCCCACTGTCACCAAGCTGTTGCCCACCGCCAATGTGCAGATGCTCGCTGCCATTGAGACAATGCACACAGCAACTACACAGGCGCCTGTCACTTCTGCCAGCCTCACCTGCAAGCCATTTGCAAACCAAGCACCCATGAGCCAGCTAGCTTCCTGCCAGCCTTTATCCTCCCATGCCAGCAGGCTAGTTCCCATCCATTCTTTTGGGAAATAGCCAAATATGGAAACCAGGAAAGGCAAATTCCCAAAAGCCAAACTTGGGAGAAACTGCTGCCTAAGTTGGGAACCTACCAAATGGGGAATGGACTGACAGGCTCTTCAACAATAAAAATCCTGCACCAAATTCAGTAAATAAATTTGGATGCGTGAGGAAAGCCCAACTTGCACTATGTCAATGCAAACTGGGATCCAGCCAAACCTTCTCAATTGCCAGCCACCAAGCCAATCCAGAAAAGGGAATAACAGATGCAACTCAGACTCTTGGTTCCTCAATGCCACGCCTTCCAATAATTATGCCTTGCAGGCCCACTAGTATAAATAAAGACAAACCCCTTAATGATAGGTTGTGCTATCATTGAGTGAATATCCTCTTCAATATTATCACATTAATCAATTCTCTACCTAGACTAAGCAGTAATCTTAATAGACCCATCACCCCTTACCAAGTCAGAAGATGAATTATATCATCTTTACAGCTGCCTTGACATCTTACCTTGGGATAGGGGCAACCAGCCAGTCTATGCTCAGTTTGAACCTGAACCACAAGGACCCAAAGGAATATCATACAATGAGCCAACAAAACTCAACTAAATTGTTCCAAACCTGTGGACGCCTCAGGCATCATCTTGCCCAACTCCCAACTTGGCTAATTACATTATTCACGCAGTTACGCTACTTTACCTTGCTGGTAGCCTTAGACAATGCAACATCCTTGCCAAAGCCTTCTATCAGATAATGAACTTCTATCCAATTGTCTACGCCTTGAACAGCTTCCAGCTGCCTAACCTGCCATCTTATGTTACTAAAGTTTTACCCTCAATACTTTGTTATTACACCAACACAACAGCCATTAAAAAATCAAGATTCTCTTGGATGACTTTGGGCTGGCCTGGAGCAGGGATGAGACAGGATTTCCTTTAGCCATGGAGACAACATTCTTTAAAACTTTACCAAAAGCTTAGTGCAGTATACAACAAACTGTTCAAGTTCAAAGAGGCCTTTATTGGGCAAAGGCTCCATCTCATAGTTTACCTCATTTATCTCTTCTACTTTGGGATGTTGCAAGTGTGGAAGAGTTTGATGGGATTTCACTTGGAATTGACAAGGCCAGGCTGCCCCGGGTTACAGCTCAGTAGGCCATATAAACAGGATGCCTTGGTCCTGGCAGAAATATATGAGGTTGCAGCCCCTCCAGAAAAGAGGCTTCTCCAGTGTCACCTCATCATTATCCTTTTTACTAGCCACCAAGAATACTTTATCTAGGGTGTATCCACTGTATATAGTGTGGCAGTGGAGTTTGTGCGCCACCTTCATTGCCAGGTGGTTGCACACAGGCAAACACCACATGTGTAAATAATAAATATCTTCTCCACTAATATATTAATATTGTATTTTTATCTTTTACCTATACTTAAATTTTAAGCAACTTCACATAAAATATTCATTTTAAAAAAATGTATATATAAATCATATATTTATATATCATATATTAATATATTGATTAATAAATCATCATATACTTTGAAAATCTAAATTTTTTACTTTTTTATTTACCTTATTTATTTTACAGGAGTGACTTGGAAATATATTTATTACTCCAATACAAAAAGTATGAGGTAGCCATCACAGGCTATAATAAATTAACTTAAAAAAATACAAAAATTGAATTTCTATGTTATTGACAGCACATTTTTGATTATATGATTAGCAAATTTTAAATATAAAATGAACATTAATAAATTTAAAAATAAACATAAGAAATAAAAACAAAAAAGAAAATATATAAAATAAAATTTAGGATGAGGAGTATGAAAACCTTTTGATTGATTGGCTGATTATCAAGGCAGATAAGAATACAGTAGTTTTAAAAGCTATGGCAACAAGAAAAAATTCTTCAGATTTAAACAAAATAATTTCAAATTTAAACAAAATCCAACTCTCAGGTTAAAATATATACTCTGTTAACAGGGTTTATTGGTGTTAATGGGCAAAATGGGTCAACACAGCAACAAAAGGCTCACATGCAAAGCAAAACCATTCAAAATATAATCCAAAATACATCAATTCACAAACAAAATGGTGTGAGTTGACTTTTGGTGTACATATGTTTACTATGTGAATTGGTGACAAAATACACCCAAGCAAGGTGTGTCAAAACTCAATCCAAAAACAAAACACAAAAGCAACTCACAATGTAAACAAAATCACTCACGCAATGTGTGCAATGGATTGTAATCATGAATGATACCAAGGTATCTAAAATAAGACACAAGATCTGAAACATAAATTTTAAAAATATTGTGTTGAGTGTTTGAATTTGGCAGTAAAATCTAGGAAAATGAGTGGATTTTTTTGAGTATTCTAAAATGGGCGTTGTAAAACCAAAAACAACTAACTAAGAAATAAAAAATCTATAATTGGGATATTGGGGGGGAAAATATTAATTGAATAACCATAAACAGATAAAAGCAAAAATTAAAATCAGGGAGTAACTTAATTGAAATTTATTTAATATTTTATTAAATTCTCAAAATGGAAGGAACACAGCAACAGACTACCATTGTACCCATTGTGCGCTGTGGTTGCAGTTGCCCCCGCGGGTCAAAGAATAGACTTAGTACAACACAAGTGCCTACTCAGGAGGGAGGTGGGAGAGGAGAGTTCCATAGTGACGCTGTAATGACACAGCTGGTTCAAGGAGCACAAGCTGCTAGGGTGCAGAGCATAAACCCTTGGGTCCCAAAGCTGACCCGGAAGCCCACCAAGGTTACCACTACCAAAACAGTTAGAAACAAGGAGGTAGAACTTACTTTGTATGTGTTTGACGTTGTGTACCAGCAAGAGTTGGTCCCGTCAGCCATGCTGGAGAAGGTGAAGCCTGTACTTGATACTAGCTATGAGCCCTATGTCAGTGATGGCAATCAGGAGGATAACAAGGAGCCCCAGTTCTACCAAACCAATGAGGGACAGCTAGTGCTCAAAAAGGTTGCAGCCTTCTACAACAAGGTGCCCATGCCTTGCAAGCCTGTCATCAATCAGGATCCTGGCTTGTCTGAACCCACAAAGCCAGCCCAGAAGCACATCCCTGACATCAAAAGCATCATTCTGCTTAAGATAATGCAGGAATTGAGTGACTACAAGGCAGCCGCAGCAATTGTTGGAGTGGATCCCAAATACGCCTCAAAGGCCTTCAACAAGTTCATTGATACTGGTTGTGTCCTTGCCGCAGAGAAATCCTTGCGCGTGTCAACCATGCTCACCAAGGAGCACAAATGGGCAATCTGCCAGTGGATCACCTGGGACTGCCATCTTGAACTGGCAAATTTACAGGCTATAGTCAAGTCTGCTTTTGGGATTGAGGCCTTGATTTCCTTTTACTACCATCCGGTCAAGAGAATGCAATTTTCCTGGGAAAAACTTGGGGTATCCCCATACAATTGGAACAGCCCAGCCAGTATTAAGACCCAGAAAAACTACGCAGAGGTGTACACTGCCCTCAAAGCCAAGGTGACAGTCAAATTTTACTATATTGACAAATCAGCATTTGCCTTGTCAATGCGCAATGCATATGGCTATGTCCTCAGAGGCTCCAATGACAGGGTGGCTTGGTGTGCTGCAGTCTGCGCCACAGCCTATTCAATGGTGGCTCTCCTCAGTCCAAAGGGGGTCAAGCTCTACCAAATGATACTAGGCTCCCACAATAGCCGGACCTTCCTGTCATTTCTCCAATTAGTCCAGGAGCACCTGAGGCGCACAAGTCCGGGCTTCTCCAACATAATTGTGTTGGACAACGTTGGTCTCCACAAGGTGGCTGATATTCTTGAAGAATTTCCATCAATCAACACAAGCATTGCAGTGGGCCCCCAGCAATTGCCACGGCAAATATGCACCTTCTCTTCCTCCCCGCCTATTTGCCCTTCCTAAATCCCATTGAGGAAGTCTTTGGGTGGCTCAAGCAAGTTGTCAAGCAAGGAACCCTAACTGGGACTGAGGACCTGTTTGATTTGCTGCAGGCCAGGATCCATACCCTCCCAGCTGAGACTGTGGCCAAATTTTATGGCCACACTGATTTGTTCATCCCTGCGTGCCTATCCAAACAGCCAATCAATTAAAGGCTTAGTGTGTCCAACTTTTTTATATTCTCTAATTTACTATTCAAGATTTATTAATTATCATTTTATATTTAGATGTTTCCACGCCCGCAATCACATTCAGAAGATCCATCAATAGATGTAAGTAATTTATTTATTTTATTATATATTATTTTATTATGCTATCTGAGGTAATCCCAAACGCTCAGTACTGGATTACACAATATTTTTAAATCACTTTGGTCAAATAAATGTAAAAATAGTTTTAAAAAAATTAAACGTAAAATTTACAAGTTAGAATTTATTTTATTAATGTATAATTTTTTTATCTTTATGAAGCCCATTTCTGCAATATATTTTGTAAATCTTGTTTGCTAAAATATTATTTGAAAAATTAATTATAATAAAATATTGTAGAGTATAAAGATATTTATTAGAAAAGAGAATTTATTACAAACACCTGTAGTGAGTTTGGCGGTATGTACCCACCTCACAATGGAGGTGGCGCACAACCTCCACCGCCACACTATGGACAGTGGATACACCCTGGTTAAAATATTCACGGCGGCTGGTAAAAGGGAGTATTGTTAGGTGGGAATGGAGTAGCAGCTTTTCTGGCAGGGCTGCAAACCCAAAGATGCCAGCCAGGACCAAGGCATCCTGGATGACGTGATCCACTGAGTTGTACCCAGGGGGGACCTTCTTCCCATCCAGGGAGAGCCTGACCTTTTTGGTCCCCAGAAGGACCCTGTCCAGGTCCTCAACCAACGTGCCCATCCTGAAAAAGAATAAAAACCCCAGGTAAACAACAAGGTGAAGCCTTTGCTGGGCATAGGCTTCTGTAAACTTACACAGTTTATTATAAACCACACTTATCTTCTTGTCATGCTTTGTCTTGGCAAAGGTCAGCTCCATAGCTGCCAGGATCCCCGTCTTGTTGGCACTCCAGGTCAGCCTTAAGTCCGCCAGGAGGATTTTGGTCTTCTTTACGGCTGTTGCGTCTGCAACAGCCAATTTGCTCACCGTGCACCCAAAGTTCTCTAGGAGGTAAGAGAGCGTCTGCTCCAACAGGAAGCAGAAGCAAGCAGCCGCATGAGCCTGGCCCATCTCTGGTACATTCTTGAATGGGAGCGTCACCAGGACGTCCCAAACAAGCTCAATGGAGTTTACACAGTAAACTCCACTGAGTGATACTGGGTCCAGGCGGACTAGTTGAGCATCCTTGTAGGCAGTAACTGCCCACTTGGATGCCCCCTCACCATGCAAAAGCCCAGCCAACACCCCCGTGACATCAGAAAGGACCTGTGGATACGGTCTTCAAGCTCCCACAAGACAGGGAGACAGGAAAAGCTGCTTGGCCACATGAGTGGCGTAGTTGGCGTGGAATGTGGCAGGGACAAAAAGGGACCAGGACCCGGCGGAGTTCACCATCAACTTCTTCTAAAAAGGTAAGTATTTGGAATTTTTTATTATTTATAATTTTAGGTTACCTTCTATAGTCTCCTCCTTGCCTGCAGCCTTGGCAGGCTTTACTATTCTTGGTGTAACCAGTTGTGCTGGCTGCTAAGTGTCATCTGTGTGGGTACATTTTGCAGGTTTTGATGGGCATACATTTCTGGGTCATCTGTCCAGACAGACGGCTCAGAGAGGGCAAAGGACTTGAATTGAAGGCCTTCCATAACGTGCTTCTGGACATTTAAAAGCCGTTCAATTGCTGTTTTGGGGGTGTCTGGAATCTTGGCCATGAGTGCCTTGGTGGACACCTTTTCAATTTTGTCCCCTTCAAGGACAGCAGACTTAACTCTTGCTTTGACCTTGCATTCAATCTCTTTAATTTTGGCAATTGCCAAGTTGAAGTCTTTGAGTAGTTTTTTGGGTTCTCTCATTTTTTTTACTAACCTTTCCATATGTTTTTATAGCTTTCACCCCAATAAAATCTGTGTTATTCTGATATTTTTTGCCTCTTTGTTCATTCCTTTTTGTTTTCCCATTTACTACATTATCCCATCTTTTTACCCATTATGTATATATTTTACACTCATCTCAATATGCATTGTTTGCTTTGTGTTGGAATTGTTTCCTTGATTACCATATTATTTTTGGCGCTTGACATAGCACCTTGTGAAAATATTAACAACAATTTTAAGATCAGCTAAATTTGAATTAGAAAATTATAGTGTTAATTGTATTTAGATAAAGTTGTTACTGATCCAAATTCAAAACCTTAATGATAAAATTTAAGCCAATCAGGAGCCAAGTGATAAAGTGATTGTTGTGACATAAAGGGACATCCAGCCAATCATATTAATTAGCGCACATGCATCAAAGAATTATTGAATGTCCCTTTATGTCACAACAATCACTTTATCACTTGGCTCCTGATTGGCTTAAATTTTATCATTAAGGTTTTGAATTTGGATCAGTAACAACTTTATCTAAATACAATTAACACTATAATTTTCTAATTCAAATTTAGCTGATCACAAAATTGTTGTTAATATTTTCACAAGGGGCTATGGTTGGGTGCTAAAAATAACTGTGTTCAGGATCTAGATACACGCCTTAGTAAATATATGATTTATAGAAATAAGCTGAACATAAAGAATAAAACAAACTAAAAACAAAGTGAACATGAACAATTGAAATTCAAAAAAGATAATATAAATAGAAAATGTTTGGTGACAGAGGTTTATTGGGGCAGGGAAGAGTGATGCCTAGTAGGCAGAATGGCACAAAAAGGAGGACATAGAGGCAGTGCTGGCCTGGGGGGTCTGGGATTAGATGGGTTGGGTTTGCAGGCGGGGGGGGGTGTTGGTGGTGGGGGTGGAGGCAGGAGGATTGCACGTGATGGCCGCTATATACTGCTCATTGTACTCCTCATCAGTCATTGGCTGGATGGGCTGGTAGGTGGCTGTGGAATGGGGTGGGAGGCGCTTATCCTTGCGTGCTTGGTTGCCCATGTTCACATGGAAAACCATTTGCACAAACAAGTCAGCCACCATTTGGTGACCAAAGAGAAAATTGTGATCAAGGACCCCAAGATAGAGGTCGTTGAAAGCCTGAGGGAGGCGCTCCGGTAGTGTATCTCCAATATTAAAGAAGACAACATCAGCCAGATGGACGTCTGCATAGCCGGCGTGGTAGACTGAGGCCTGGTGCCTGCGTCCCTGGATGGCCTCAAGGGCAGTGGAGCTTCCCTCTATCTGGTGGCTCAAGAAAACCCAGTATTTGGAATTCAAGCTATCCCAGGAGTTGAGCAATCCAACAAGGATGTGGCTGTATGAGTACCCATCAATGAAATCAGGGTTTGTCTGATAGTAGACAAAACTCTTGGCTGAAACAGCCAGAAATGCACCAATGAAAGTCCCCTACTTGACCTTCTTCCTTTCATTCTTGGTGGCGGCTTTTCCTTGGGTGCCAAAATCAGCAAAAGCTATGGATAGCTTGTAGTAGGAGATGAACATGACATCATTAGTTAGACTAGTCAGGCATTGGACCAGGGTGGATTCAATGGCGGGATCATACAGGGAATTCTCAGCGCCATCCCATTGGTTGCCAGCAAAATTGGTAAGAACCCATATAGAAGCCACCTTCCCATACATCCAGAGCTGCACCATGCACTCAGAGACCCATATGGTATGGTGCGCAAGCTGCTTCCGGACCTGGGTCAAGGGAAGCTTGGGATCCCGCTGGAGGAGGTCAAGCATTATTGGGTAGGCCTTGGTTACCTGGGACTCTGTGGCCTTCTTTGGCTTCTTGGCTTGCCAATCAGATTCCCCTTATTAATTAGGTTGTTGAACTCCCGCATTATGGTGGCTCAGGTAAATTGCAACTGGGCGGCAATCTGATCCCAGGACAGACCCTGCAGGTTAAGTGCCACAATTTCCTGAAGAATTTGGGCGGTGATGATTTGTTGCTTGGGGCGCTGAGCCAGGGGAGCTGAAGCCTGATTGGCTGAGGGGGGAGCAGGTTGGCTGGTGGCAGAAAGATGTTCCAAATCAGGGTTGCCATCCTGATTGGTTAGTTGATGGGCAGCTTGTGTGGGGGTGGGTGTGGGAGCAGGGGCAGAGCTAGACACTAAGTGACTCTCAAACAAGTCAAAGCCATAGGAGTTGGTGGTAAGGTACAGGTCAGCTTCCTTGTTACCCGCCTCAAAGGCTTGGGTGTAAATGGGTGCCTCTACGTTCTGAGCCTTGCCTCCATTAAAACTGGCTTGGCTGCTGCTGGCTTGGCTGCCAGCGCCGTTGAAGATGTTGTTTTTAAAAACCATTGTAAAAAACCTAGGATAAAATCACTAAAAGTAGAAATTTTAAAATTTAATAATTTATTTTTATTGTAATCACAAGTCCATATTTGGAAGGATCTTAAAATCATTCCATACAAATCTGGAGCCATGAAAATGGATAAAATGCCTCTGTCCTAAATTGGATAGCTGATGATTGGCTGTTAAACTGTTATTTTTCTATTTTAGGCTGCTCATACTACACATCTTGTGTGACTTCATTTTGTTTTGTGCTTGTGGAATCTTGCTTCTAGATTGCTCCAATTTTTTTTTTTTCATTTTGGTCCTTCTGTTGGTGCCTCATATGAATCCTGCTTGGATTATAATATACTCCAGAATAGCATCCATCCATTTCAGTTGTTGTGTCAGTTCATTTTGTTTGTGGTTTGAACTACACTGCTTGATGTTTGATATAATTTTGTATGATGGGCTAGTGAATTTTTTTTGGTTTGACAGTTCATTTATTAACCAAAAATATTTAAATTAATTGAATCCTGAATCTCGCGCAACTTGGATTTTGTTTGAATCTGAAATCAGTTTGTTTAAATCTGAAGAATTTTTGCTTGTTGCCATAGCTTCTAAAACTACTGTATATGATTCAGAATGCGCATAGAATTTGGCCACAGTCTTAGCTAGCAGGGATGGATCCTAACCTGTAGTAAATCAAATAAGGCATCTGACCCAGATATTGTCACCTGATTAACAACTTTATTGAGTCACACAAAAACCTCTTTAATTTGGGTTAGAAATGAGGAATATATGAGAAGAAATAATAGGTGCATAGGTGCTGTGGTCAATTGCCATACCTGACTCAATTGTTGAAAATTATACAAGAATATCTTCCATCTTATGAATTCTAACAGTATCTAATACAATAACAGTGAAACCCAGACCAGTGCGCCTAAGATGCCCTTGTGCCAATTGGAGAAATGATAGGAAGATACTGCTGTTATTAGATCACTTGTTTTTTTTGATACATCTCAATCCCTTTTGGATGTAGGAAAGCCACCATAAAATAGACTGTGGTGTGAACTTACGCACATTGAGATACTCTGTCTTTATCACCTCTGGGGACATAACCATATGAATTATGCATAGAAAACACAAACATTGATTTGTTAATTTAATAGAATTTAAATGTCCCTTTGCTTTTGAGAGCAGTGTACGCCTCTGCATATTTTTGCCAGGTCTCAATATTGGCAGGGCTGGTACAGTTGTATAAAGATACCCCAAAGGGGGTTTCCATGAGAACTGCAGCACACTGATCACACAGTAGAAAAAGGAAACTGAAGCCTCAATACCAAAAGTAGATTTGACCATTGACTGTATACTTTTCTGTTTAATATGTCAGTTTTGGTTAGTTCACTGACAGATGTTCTATTTGTGCTCCTTAACTAATAGGGCTGACTTGCACTGGGATTTTTCTGAAAGAAGAACAGTACTTGTTTTCAAGAACATACTATGAAGTTGATGAGTGAATTTTTCCAAAATACCAACAAAATCTGTGGCCTTCTTGTAGTCCTGTGTCTCTTTGATGAGCATGATAAGGGTCTTGCAGGTGGAGTTTTTAATCACTGTTTACTTGGGCTTTTTGGTGCTGGGAAGAAACTCTGCAGGCTCTGCCACAACACAGGGCATAGGCACTTAGCTATAGAAGGCAGCAATCTTTTTAAGCACCTGTTTTATATCTGTGGTTTGATAAAATTATAGCTTGTTGTCATTGTCTTGCCCTTTGTCATCACTCATGTAAGGCTTATATGTGGTATCAAGAACAGGCTTCACACTCTCTATAATGCTAGCAGAAACATTATCTCAGTGATATATAGAGAAGTATACAAAAGACACCTTTTCAGTGGTGGTAGTTTACCGTTCTGGTGATGATGACTTTGGTGTATTTTCTGGTCAGCTTTGGGGTTGATGCTAGCCGCTCTTCTAGTCTGGATGCCCTGGGTCTGTTCTTGTGTTTTTGTGGTTTGGGTTTCACTACCTGCTTCAACACAACTCCCGCTGATCACCTCCTGGACTACAGCCACTCTGTTCTTTGACTCATGAGGGCGTCCATGTCCGCGGCGTACTCTTCTGGCTCTGTTAGGGACCCACTCTTGGGTGGCTGGCCCACCAGTTTCCTAGGTAACTTGGACCGGGTTTTTTGCAAGCAGGGACCACCACAAGAGAGGGACTAACTTTAAGAGGTAAGAAGCAGACTTTCCTAACCAAGACCACAGGCCAACGGCCGGTACAATGGTGTCCACCACCCCAGTGAGGGTGATGTACACTATACCAAAAAGCTTGCTGGTATAGTCAGTTGGCAGGTCGGGGGACAAGGCTGGAATCAGTTTTGGTATTATGGGTGGTTCCATATAAACGTTGTAGGCCGGGAGGTAGTTGAATTCCCCTCTAAATAACTTGGGGTAGAGAATATCCACAGGCCTTGGCGGTTGTATCTGATTGCGGATTGGATGTGGGCTAATGGGTCAAGTTCAATGATTTTCTCTGGGGTGTAATCCTTATATTTGGGCTTTAATGGGTAATCAGTAAAATGAACAGGCCCAAAGGAAGCACCAGGTGGACGGAAAACGGCGGGCAGAGGGGCAGGAGGGCTGGGAGATCTCAAACTTAACTTATAGACGGCAAATACAAAATATGGTAATAGCTGTATGAGCCAAAGTAACATAACCTTTATTCAAAAATGGCAATAAGTTTGGAGCACAGGGTCCTTGGGTCTATATAGCACCCCACTTCCAAACTTAACATTTTTTGTTGGGGGGTCATTAGGGCATTGGGAAAGGCAGGGCCAGGGAAATTGGGGACTTGGGTCTAAAGGCAGCAAAATGGCGCTTGGCTCAGGAGTTCTTTCATTAGTTATGACTCCCAATTCAGCTATTTGATTATCTTTCTCTAGCGTTGTGGTCATGGGGCCAGGTTGCAGGTCGGTGCCTCTTCCTTGGGTTGGCTCTTGATTGGTTGCTGGTGAAGACTTCAAACTCATGAAGCTAATAGTTATTGCCTGGTTGCCTCCATTAGGCGTTGTGATTGGCACTCCACTTAGTGCACTAATTTCCTTGGCTCAATCTGTTTCACTGGGTGGGCCATCATCTTCAGCGTCAGCTTGCAGGGGCTCAACCCCAGAAAAATGCGGGCAGGAGGTCCCGCAGTCCATAGGCCCGGCGGCCTGGGGGAATCCAGGTTCTGGGTTTGATTCCCGCTCTTGGTCCTGGGTTTCCAGGGGAGGAGAATTGTCAATCCTGACATCATCCCCTTCTTCCCTGGGGCTCCCTCCCTCCCAATTCTCTTTGTTTAGGTAGAGTTGGATGGCTTCTTGGGCATTAATCAGGTTGCTCAGCGGTTCCCAGGTACTTTCTTCCATTGGGTATTCTCTCCACTTGACATAGTACTGGGGTTTTTGGTAGTGGGTTTGGTTGCCGTGTATGTAATTGAATTCATATTCATCACCACAGTTTTTTTGGTGTGGCGGTTGGCTGTCTTAATATGTTGGTGGGAAAGCAAGTTCCCATCCTTCTTGAACAACAGGGATTGGTGGAACACATTGTGAATCTTCCAAGAGGGGGGTAGGTCATGCTTATAAGCAACTTCCCCAACTAGTTTGGTGATCTTGTGGGGGCCACTTCTTTGGTGAGCTAGCTTCCTACAGGGGACATGTAGGGGCACATTGCAGGAGTCCAGGTATACTTCATCCCCAACTTGCAAGGATTGACCTGGTATGCGTTTTTGGTTGGCAAAGGCCTTGTAGGTTTGCACTGCACAATTCAGGTTGTTCAAGCATGTTTTTTGTGTGCTGTGAATCTGCTCAACCCAGGAACGTCTAATGGTGTTAGTTTCTTTCTCGCAATTTTGGGATCCCAGGTGGGGTCAAACCCGTAGTTGGCTTTGAATAGAGACATTCCTGTGGATGAGTGGTCTTTACTGTTGTATGCAAACTGGGCCATGAGAAGCATGTTGGCCCAGTTGTCCTGGTTGGCGTTGGCATAGCATCAAAGGTATTGTTCAAGGATCTGGTTTACTCTTTTGGTTTGCCGTCAGTCTGCGGGTGGTAGGAGGTAGATACACACTGCTTGATTCCCAAGTTCTTCATTACTTGTGTCCAATAGTTTGACGTGAATTGGGGTCCTCTGTCTGTGATAATCTCCTCTGGAGTCCCGTGTTGTGTGAGTATGCGGTCATGGAAGTGTTGGGAAGTCTCCGCAGCTGTGTAATGGGTGGTGGTTGGTACAAAGTATGCCATCTTGGTGAAGCGGTCTACCATGACTAGGATCACATCAAAGGAGAGGGATGGGGGCAGATCAACAATGTAGTCCATGGAGACGGATCTCCACAGTCCATGGAGTATGTCTAAGGGTTTTATAAGTCCTTCAGGTTTGTTTCTTTGGGGTTTGGTTCTTCCACAGGTCTCACATCCTTTCAGGTACGCGCTTAATTCTTGGTCCATCTTTGGCCAGGCAAAGTTCCTTCTAATGCTCCGGAGGGTCTTGAGTCTCCCTGGGTGTCTGGATATCTCAGAATTGTAATAATCTCTCAGGATTTTGTTCCTGATGCTTCCTTCTGGCACAAAGATTCTGTTGTGCAGCATTAGTGTTGTTCCCTTCAATGAGTAGCCAATCTGGTAGTGGGGGCTATCCAAGGATTTTAAAAGGTTGGCAATCATGGTTTTGGTGAATTTGTCAAGTGATTGGGCCTTCAGCACTTCTGGTTTACTGGCCCTGATCTTCATCAATCCCAGGTGAATACCTAGGCTAGATGGGTCCAGGAGTACTTGCATGTTGTGGTTGCAAGTTTCCATGTGAGTGGGTGCCAGGTCAGATCTTCTACTCAGGGCGTCTGGTACTACGTTCACCTTCCCTGGTTTGTAGTCTATGGTCAGGGTGTAGTTGACCAGTTCTAAAGCCCATCTTGCTTGTAGTTGGTTAAGCTGTTGTGGTTTGAAGAAGTAGACCAAGTTCTTGTGGTCTGTCAGGACCTTTACTGGGAATTCCGCACCACAGAGGTATCAGCGCCAATGTTTCAGGGTCTTCATAATGGCTAGCATCTCTTTGTCATAAATTGGGTAGTTTCCTTCTGCAGGCAGCATCTTCTTGGAGTAATATGCTACAGGATGTAGCATACTATTCCCTCCTTCCTGAAGAAGGACCCCACCCACTGCAAAGTTGGAGGTGTAAGTTTCCAGAACAAATGGCTTGGATGGGTCGGGCATGGCCAGGACAGGGGCAGAGGTGAATGCTTCCTTCAGGGTCTCAAAGGCGGTGGCACATTCCAGAGTCCAGGCAAAGATGACTTTGTCAGAGCACAGGCAGGTCAGGGGCAGAGTGATGTGAAAAAACTTTTGGATGAAATCCCGGCAGTAGTTTGCTAGCCCCAGGAAACTTATGACGTCCTTCTGGCACGTGGGAGTTGGCCAGGAAGTCACGGCGTCCACTTTATCCTGAGCCATTGCAAACCCTCCAGTTTTCACTACATAGCCCAGGAACTCTACTTCTGGTTGGAAGAACTCACACTTCTTGAGCTTTGCGTGTAAGTTGGCTTGAGAGAGTTTGCTCAGGATCAGGTCTAGATGGAGCAAGTGCTCCTCATGGGTCTTGCTATAGATGAGAATGTTGTTGAAGTAAGCCACACAGAACTGGTCAAGATATTTACCCAATACTGTTTTTATCATGAGCTGGAAGGTGCTAGGGGCGTTGCATAGTCCTAATGGCATCACCAGGTATTTGTATAGTCCATACCTGGCCTTGAACGCCATTTTGTATTTGTCACCCTCTTTGATTTGGATTTGGTTGAATGCATCTCTAAGGTCAATCTTGGAGTATACCTGGGCGCCCGTCAGTACATTGTATAAGTTGTCAGCATTAGGTATGGGGTAGAGGTTCTTTACGGTGATCTTGTTCAATTTCTGATAATTAACACGCGGGCGCATGCCTCTGTCCTTCTTGCCCACAAACAGCATTGGTGACAAACAAGGGCTCTTGGACACACAGATGAAACCTTTCTTTGTCATGTCCTCAATATACGCCTTGAGAGCCAGCTGCTCCTTGTGATTGCAGCTATAAATAGGCCCGTGTTTGGGTTTGGTGCCTGGCAGGAGGTCAATAGCATGATTGTACTTGGTGTATTTAGGGAGGCAAGTGGCCGCCTCTTTGCTGAATAGATGGGTCCATTTCCCTAGGGAAGTAGGTAGGACTCCAATGCTTGGTTCAATCTGTATGGTCATGAGCCTTTGGGTAGGTTCTTTGGGATTAGTGCAGAAGGGAACAGTATTGCAGATACCTTTATCACCTAAGGTAATGTTCTGTTCTTGGTAGTTGAGGATGAGGCCATGCCTGTCTGACCAGGAATACCCAAGAATGAGGGGATGCAGTAGGCCTTTCAACAAGATGAGGGATGAGGGGTAGGTGTTGTTTCCTATTATCAAGGGTAGTTCTTGCTCACATTTGTATCCTGTGTCTTTGGTGCTATTTCCCAAGATGATCTGTAGACGGTTCTCAGAGGCAGACATGCCTAGTTCTTGGGCTTAGTCTGCGTCAATGAAGCTCTCAGCTGCTCCAGTGTCAATAAACGCCTTTAGTTTTTGGGTTGTTCCTCCAACGTTCACAGATACTAGGATGAACTTGTAAGACTGGGAAGAAGCGTTTATTAGGGCCAATGAGAGGGGAGCAGGGGGTTTTCTTTGGGCAGGCTCTGGTCAAGTGCCCCGCCTTGTGGCAGTGAAAACAGAGACCTTCTCTGTAGTGTCTTTGGAGTTCCTTAGGGGTCTTTCCCCTCTGTTGGGTGTGGCAGTTTGGGTTAGGCGGTTCTGAGAGGGCCCAGCATTCTCTTGGTTCATGCTGAGGCCTTTGCACAAAGGAATCAGGTCTTCTATACCAAAGGTGGGCATGTGGTGCTTTAGTAAGTCCTTCATGGCTGGGTTCACTCCTTTTTGGAAGATGATGGCTGACAATTTGTCCTCAAGAGGAGTGTGGGTCTTTAGTTTAAGAAAATTGTCAATGTAAGCCTGAATGGGTCAAGAGCCTTGGCAGATTTCTAGCAAGGAGTTCAGGGCGTAGTATCTGGTGTTGCAATCCTCCCCAGTTGCCATTAGTTCAGCCTCAAACTTGGCATAGTCCAAACAGAATTCTACATCTTTTGCTGTGGCTTTGCCAAACCAGTCTAAAGCGTCCCCAGAGAGCATGGAAGCGACCCCCAATATTTTCTCAGTGCTGCTGGCGTAGGAGGGTGCGTTGGTCTGGAAGTGCAAGCGGAGGACTGGCATAGCGCGTCCGGCTTCCTTGAGCGTGAGCTTTCCCATCTGGGGCATCTCTACCTTGGTGAGGGACTGGTTCACAATCACGTTTTTCAGTTGAGAGGAGAGCTTGTTGGAGTTGGTGGCAGCAGTGTCAATTCTTTTTGGTTTGTTTGGGTTCGTGCTCTTCCACATAGAAGAGATCAGTTTCATGGTCATCTTATAGGTGTAATAAGTGATTATCAATAACAAAAGCATACAAGATGCCCCAAGAAATAGCAACATCTTGGGGCTTAGGGTACCAGGGTTTAAAAAGATTGCCATAATGTCAGGGACCCACTCTCAGGCGGCCGGCCCGCCAGTTTCCTAGGTAACTTGGACCGGGTTTTTTGCAGGCAGGGCCCACCACAAGAGAGGGGCTAACTTTAAGAGGTAAGAAGCAGACTTTCCTAACCAAGACCACAGGCTGGCGCTGGTAAAATGGTGTCCACCACCCCAGTGAGGGTGATGTACACTATACCAAAAAGCTTACTGGTATGGTTGGTTGGCAGGTTGGGGGAAGAGACTGGCATTGGTTTTGGTGTTACAGGTGGTTCCATATAAACGTTGTAGGCCAGGAGGTAGTTGAATTTTCCTCTAAATAACTTGGGGGTAGAGAATATCCACAGGCCTTGGCGGTTGTATCTGATAGTGGATTGGATGCAGGCTAATGTGTCAAGTTCAATGATTTTCTCTGGGGTGTAATCCTTATATTTGAGCTTTAATGGGTAATCAGTAAAATTAACAGGCCCAAAGAGAGCACCAGGTGGACGGAAAACGGCAGGCAGAGGGGCAGGAGGGCCAGGTAATCTTGAACTTAACTTATAGACGGCAAATACAAAATATGGTAATAGCTGTATGAGCCAAAGTAACATAACCTTTATTCAAAAATAGTGATAATTTTGGAGCGCAGGATTCTTGGGTCTATATAGCACCCCACTTCCAAACTTAACATTTTCTGTTGGGGGGTCATTAGGGCATTGGGAAAGACAGGGCCGGGGGAATTGGGGACTTGGGTCTAAAGGCAGCAAAATGGCGCTTGGCCCAGGAGTTCTTTCATTGGTTGTGACTCCCAATTCAGCTATTTGATTATCTTGCTCTAGAGTTGTGGTCATGGGGCCAGGTTGCAGGCCAGTGCCTCTTCCTTGGGTTGGCTCTTGATTGGTTGCTGGTGAAGACTTCAAACTCATGAAGCTAATAGTTGTTGCCTGGTTGCCTCCATTAGGCGTTGTGATTGGCACTCCACTTAGTGCACTAATTTCCTTGGCTCAATCTGTTTCACTGGGTGGGCCATCATCTTCAGCGTCAGCTTGCGGGGGCTTGACCCCAGAAAAATGTGGGCAGGCAGTCCCATGGTCCATAGGCCTGGCGGCCCGGGGGAATTCAAGTTCCAGGTTTGATTCCCGCTCTTGGGCCTGGGTTTCCAGAGGAGGAGAATTGTCAATCCTGACAGGCTCCTTGGCTCTGTTGTTGTAATGCATTAAGTTTGATATAAAAATAAAATAAAATTAAATCAGTCTATCTATATATTTTACTTATTGTAATTTTTATCTGTTGTTGTAACTGTGCTGTTTTAGCAGAGTTACAAGGGGAAAAATAATTTAGAAACTAGATAATGTTATTTATTGGGAGATAATGATTACATACCTGGTGTGAATCATGGGTAACAGGAACATGATAGCGTTGATTACACAGTTAGATGGTGAAGGGAGTGGCTTGATCCTGGTAATTATTCAAGCACTAAAACAAGATATCTACTGTAGGGGATCAGCATTTGTTCATGTTGTTGGATTTGGCAATTTGAGCTGACTTCCTAGTCTGGCTTCAAGTGGCCAATTAATTGGATTGCAGGTCACAAACCTGCTTGCTTGGAACCTTGCTGGCGGGTTGAGCCTGCTTTTTTGACACCCCCAACTGAAGGTTGGCCTCCTTTGGGGGGAGGTTGTCAGGGGGTTTGTCAGGAGCCCGGGCGCCATACTGGACTAGCTGTTGTTCTGTGGCAGGCAGGGCGGTTTCTTGTTGTTTCTGTCTTGCTTTGCAGGGTCATAGGAAATTGTGGTATAAGGTCTTGTCTTGCTTGTGTTTCCCAAGCCCTTGCACAAGGTAAGTGTTATTTTTGTTTACCTTTATAATGATTGCTGGTCCTACTTTCTTTGGTTGTAGTTTGCTTTTGTCAATGTTCATGACCCAAAATTTGTCATCAACTTCATGTTTATCTTGGATGGGGCAAATGTATTTTGCAGACACATGTTTTCCTTTTCTGTTCAATTAATGTTGGTCTATATAACTTGAGGATCTGAGCAAGGGAGGACTTTGCTTGGAATTTCCAGCTTGGGTCCTGTTAATGCTTGAATGATATTGGGCTGTGTGCCGTATACCAACTCAAAAGGGCTTTTTCCGGTGTATCTGTTCACTTGGGTTTGGCACACAAGTAGTGCAGTTGATAGCTGATTATACCAGTCTTCAGGTCTCCTGGTGGTGAGTTTGGCTAGGGCTTTCACAAGGCTGCCATTAAGCCGCTCTACACGTCCATTGGACTGAAGGTGGTATGATGCTCACAGTATGTTTGACCCCATTTTTAGCAAGGTATACATCAGTGTTTTCAGATATCAATTCTTTTCCTCCATCATTTATCAGGAGTTCTGGCTTTCCAAACTTGCTGATTATTTCTCTTCATATGAACCAACACACGTCATTGCCAGTGTGCACCTTTACTTCCTGGGCTAATGGCCATTGTGTAGCAAAGTTTATGGCAGTGATGATGTATTTATTATCATTGTTTTTCACTGGCATGGGGCCAACAACGTCAAGAGCCCACACCTTGAAGGGTAGTTGTGTGCAGATAGGTAGTACTGATTTTGGAGGTACTTTGCTTTTAGAAAAGTTCTTGCACACTTCACATTGGTCTAGGACTTATTGAATGTCACAATACAGGGTTGGCCACCAGGCCTTGTGTTTAAGGAACTCATATAGGTTGCGGCTCTTGGTGTGTCCTAGGTCTCCATGATATCATAAGATGGTGTACACTTGCTGGTGTGTGGGGATGTAAGGGATAGTAGTTCCATCAGACATTTTTTGGTGTAAGGTTTCATACACATCAGCAAATAGGTGTTTGTTTTTTATGACAGTTTCCTTTGTTATGTTGGTTGTGCCAGGAGGGAGGCCCTTGTCTTTTGTTTATAGTACCAAGAGGGGCCAGTCCAGGTCAAGCCCATTTTCTCCTCTTGTGACACAGACATACAGGCGCAAGAGGGCGTCCTCCATGGCAAGTTCTAGACTAGGTTTGTACTGTATGAGCATATTTAATCTCTCCAAGAGTTCCATCCAGCGGGCTTGACGGCAAGATATATTTGCTTGGCTTTTGAAGTATATGAGCAACTTGTGGTTAGTCAATGCTGTGAATTCTTCCTGTTGTTCTAGATAGCAACACCATTTGACTAGGCAGTGCACAATAGCCAGCAGTTCCTTGTTGTGGATAGGGCATCAACACTTGCCATCTGTCAACTTTCATGATTCATAAACCACGGGCAGGAAGTCATCATCATTATTTTTGATTTGTAGTACTCCCCCAATGGATGCATCTGAGGCGTTGGTTTCCATTTGATATTCCCTGTCAAGTTTGGGGTATTGCAGGATAGGAGCTCCCGTGAGCTTCTCTTTGAGATATCTAAAACAGAGGTTGCATTGGGGGGTCCATGCAAACTTGATTTGGCACCTTTTATGGAGGATAAGGGGGCATTCAAAATGCCACAGTCAGGTATGAAGTGGCGTACATAGGCCACCATCCCCAGGAATGTGCGGAGTTCCAACTTATCCTTGGGTGGTGGCATCTTGCAGATGGCCTGTATCTTTTGAATGTTGGGTTTGATGCCATCTTTTGAGACTATGTTCCCAGGAAAGTCAATTGCTTGTGGAAGAACTGGCACTTGGAGGGCTTGGCCAGCAGTTTGTGTTGTGCCAGGGTAGCAAAGACTGCCTCTAGGTCTTTGTGGTGCTGTTCTACTGAGGGGCTGTAGACAATGATGTTGTCTAGGTAGACTAAGACATGCTTACCTATGTGCAGGGCAAACACCTTGTTAATGAATATAACAAAGGTGGAGGGGGCGTTTGTCATGCCAAAGTTGAGCACCACACATTTTTATGAGCCATATTTAGTGCAGAAGGCTGTTTTGGGAATGTCTTCCTCCTTAATACAAATCTGGTTGTAGCCTGCGGTTAGGTCAATCTTGGAGAAGACTGTGGCTCCACCAAGGCGTCAAAGAGGTTGTCAATAAGTGGTAGTGGGTAAAAATTCTTGATGGTAACTTTTTTTAGGGCTTGGTAGTCTGTGACTAGACGCAAGGTACCATCCTTCTTGGCCACAAAAAAAATATTGGCCCCAAAGGGAGATTGTGAAGGGAAGATAAGTCCTTTCTCCAATGCTTCCTTGAGGTAGACTTGTAGGGCGTCATCTTTGTTTGGGGTCAGCCTGCAGATAGGGCGCGCTTTGGGTACAGCTCCTTTGAGTTGGATGGAGTGTTGAATGTGTTTCTCTGGGGGCAGCCCAGGTAGTGCTCCTTGAAGATTTCTGGATGGTGGGCCACAATTATGCAATCTTGAGGTGTGGAGGTATCCTGGTGATCTTTGAAGTGTATGATCTTGTACTGGCAGGAGTCCCAGTCAATTGCTTTCAGGGTTTCCTTTTTGTCCAGGTTCTCTGTGATGCGCACAAAGACGTGGTTGCATAGGAGTTTATCCACAGAGTCAGGGTATATCTGGTGGTTGACACCTTCACGCTTGATGGTCAACACTAATGTTGCCCAGTCTACGTGAAGATTGTTCTTTTATAACCAATCCAAACCCAGTACAATGTCAAACTTTGGGAAGTCAATGATGGGACCTTGGATGGTGGAGTATAGATTCTTGAGCATGACAGAGAAGGGGGCAGTTCCCCTTGTCACAGCAATTGGTGTTCATCAGCAAAATCTCGTTTTTAATCTGCAAAGGATTAGTAGCTAGCTTGAACTTGTCCACAAAGCTGCTGTTGACTAGGGTTCAATCTGCGCCCAAGTCCAGGAGTGCCAAGCCTGTGTAACTGCAAAAACAGAAAGGATAGGACATCAGTTTATTGGGATGTCTGGTAATGGTGTACATACCAGGTCCTCCAAGGGTACTTAGATTATTGGGCATTTATCCACGTCCTTGGGTCAGTACTCATCATTGGGAAAGTCAGGATTTGTGTGGGGAGAGCTTGGCTTGCTTAATGCTCTCCCCTGGCTTTTCCCTTGTCATGATTTTCTTGTGTGGCAGTGATACAGAAACAGGTACAGTTTGACTGGCCATTGTTCCCACTTCCATGTCCATTTAAACCTGTGGGTTTATGGTTGGTGTTGTTCCCGTTGTTTCCAGGGGGTGGTCAAGTGGGGTGCCCGCCTGTGTGAAAATCCTTGGGTCTCTCTCATTTTCCAGTTTATGCCTTATGGAGGGGGTTAGATGTTTGTTCCACTTTCTCTGCCTTGAAATACAGACTCTGCAGGTTGGTCACCTGGTCCAGGTTCACGTGTCTCATTACATGCAATTTGAAGGCGTCATAGTACATGAGGTATGTGGCTGGGGTATCAAAGGCCATGTCAGAGGGGGAACATAGCCAGAGTTCCTTGTAGGCATGAGTGAGTTTCTTCACGGTGCCAGTCTGAGTTAGGTTCTTTACTTGGCGTATGATCATGAGTGTGATGTCCTTAAGCACAAACCTTGCCAAGAAGTCTTGTTTGAAGGTATCCCAATTCTTCTTGGTGTGTTCCTTGTGCCACTTGTTGCACCAAGTGCCAGTGTTGTGGGTCAGTCAAATGGAGATTTCCGCAATCCAAAATTGCTGCAGGCATTCCATCTGGGCCAGCTTTCTCTGAGCAGACTGGATCCATGCGGCAGCGTTGTTGTTGGCCCTAGAAAAAGGTTCCAAGGCAGAACTGTGTAGTCTTTGGGCTACGTAGGTGGGCATGGTGTTTTTGTTGGTTGGATGGTTGCAGAATGGTGGCAGCCGTCTGGAAGAACCCTTGTGCAGACATGGGGCTGAAGGCAGGTAGTGGGATCAATGTGTTCTGGTACAGGACAAAACCATCAGGTATCTTGGTACCAGGGGTGTACAGAGTCCAGTACAGCAGGAGGCCAGACATGATTCTGTCAAGGATTTGTTGACTGCGGCAAGTACAGGCAACATGCAGAATTTCACAAGATGCAGTAGGATGAAGAATCTACCTGTGCTACCAATGTTGTAACTGTGCTGTTTTAGCAGAGTTACAAGGGGGAAATATTTAGAAACTAGATAATAATCTTTATTGAGAGATAGTGATTATATAGTCATTATGAATCAAGGATAACAGGAACATGATTGTGTTGATAACACGGCTGGATGGTAAAGGGGGTGGCTTGATCCTGGTAATTAGTCAAGCACTAAAACAATGTATCCACTGTAGGGGATCAGCATTTGTTCATGTTGTTGGATTTGGCAATTTGAGTTGACTTCCTAGTCTGGATTTGAGTGGCCAGGTATTAGATTGTGGGTCACAAACCCGCTTGCTTGGAACCTTGCTAGCAAGTTGAGCCTACTGATTTGACACTGTCTATATATAACAGAATAAAAGCTTTTATTTTACCATTTATTTCAAATTAGATTTTAAATTTCCATATTAATTATCTTTGTTTGTAAATGTGTACTTTTAACTGTATGTATTGATAAACTTGACTTTTTTTTGATAATTTTAATACCAAAACAGACACTGAGAATTTTTTCTATTTCATGCTCTAGATTGTACTGTAAATTCAGAACCTAAAGATAAAAATGCAGGATTATCAAATTCTTTTGCATGAACTCACCAACTTAATGGAGTACTTTTAATCCCAGAACTCTCTACTTTTTTATATAAAAGGATTGAAAATATTCCAGCAAGTTGGTGAGTTTACACAAAATAATTTGAAATTCCTGCATTTTTCTCAACAGGTTCTGAATCTACAGTATGTTTAATCAGGATTAACTAGTAACAGTATTATAAACTTATTAATTTTTTTGATATTTGATATTTTTGTTGTCTGTTTCAGTTGCTATTGAGGTTTGTTGTTGGATCAAGTTTATCACTTTAGCAACTGAATTTAATTTGTTCTTAAAAACCATAGTAAACATAGTAGCTTTGTTTTGAGACTAGAACTTATTTGTTCCATTACTTTGTATATTTGTTGTTGAATCATCATAAATTTCCCCCCAGTTTTCTCAGAGATCATTGTGTGACTGGGAATCTTTGTCAATTAGTGCACATTTTTGTGAAATTAGCTTCCATTTCTATCAAAAAAGTTGAAACTCATTGTGTGACTAAATCAATTTGTTCTGAACTGAACAATTTTTATTCATCTCAACAGGTTTAAAAACTACTGTATGAAAATATAAGGCTTTAACAAGTCTATTAAAGATAATTTTAAAAACTGTGCCTGCTTTATTTTATTTATTAAATTTGAACCTCAACACTTTAAACAACTTTGTATATAATCTTGCATCATATTAGACAAGACCTTACACTCACTGCACTTGAGTGTATTTTGTCATCAATTTACATAGTAAAGATATGTAACCAAAAGTCAAATCAAACCAGTTTTTTTGAGAATTCATATATTTTGTACTGTATTTTGATTATCTTTATTTGTAGTATGAGTTGTTTGTTGTTGTGTTGAGCCATTTTGTCTATTAATGCCCAAAATCTCTGTTAATAGTGGGTATACTTTACACTGATTCCTGGATTTATCTTTAATCTGAGTTCATTTTGTTTAAATCTGAGTTATTTTTGCTTGGTGTCAGGATTGTCAATTTTCTTTCCCTCAAAACCCAGGGCCAAGAGCAAGACTTAAACTCTGAACCTGATTATCTGTAGGCTGCCAGCCCTGAGGATCAAAGAGCTGGCTGGCTGCCTGCGTCTTTCTGGGATTGAGCCCACTCAAGCTGAGGCCAAGCCTAATTCCCAAAATGAGAACACCAGCAAAAAATTAAAAGCTACAGCACCCAAGAAAGGGCCCAACAACTTGACTAATGAAGGCAGATAAATTTATACTGTTAACTTCATGATCATGAAGTCTATGCAAGTAGCCAATCAAGGCCCACTAAAAGAGAAAAACATGAGCTTAAGGCCCCCATGACTATGGCTCAGGAACAGAAGAGCCAAGCAAACCTTCATGATATTTCAACCAATGAGCGGGCCTTCAGTGGCAGTATCATTTTGCCGCTCCTAGACCCAGGTTTCCTGGGTACCTAACCTCAGATTCCCCAATTTTATGGTGAACTCCAAATGAAAAAATGTAAGTTAGGTGGCAGAGTACTATATAGACCCAGAGACATTGCGCTAAGACTTTATTACCATTTTTAAATAAAAGATTATGAGACATTAGTTCCCCCTTTATTACCATATTTTATTCTTGACATTTATCAGTTCAGCTCAAGATCTTCTGGACCTCCTATCCTTCTTCTCACAGTTTATTGTCTACCTGGTGCTCCTTTTGATCCTGTTCACTTTACAGAATAACTATTGAATCCCAAATACAAGGAATTTACCCTTGATAATATAATTGAAAAAGATCCCCTGGCCCAGTCAAATTTGCAAGTAAAATAAAACAGACAAGGCCCTTGGCATTACACCAAGCCTCACCTATTTAAAGACAAGTACAACTTGATGTCCACATATCAACTGGATATGGAACCTCCAATTAACCCAAAGCTAATGCTTGCATCCCCACCTGAGCTTCCCTTAGACCACACAAATAAACTGTTTATAATTGTGTATATTACCCTCTCTGAGTTGATTGACACTATAATTTCAGCCGCTGGCCCATGGTCTTGGGTGGTAAAGTCCTTCTCATACCTCTTTAAGTTATCTCCAATCTTGTGATGAGCTTTGCTTGCAAAACTTGCGGCCCATGTGATACCTGAAAATGATGGGCTGACTTCCCAATCTTGGATCCCTGACACTTAGCACCATAGCTGTATAAATACTGTATAGTATTATGAAAAAACACATACAGTAGTTTTTAAACCTGTTGAGATAAATTTATATTATTCAGTTTAGAACACATGAACTCAGTCACATTTTTTTTGGCTTGAACCAGTTGAAGGATAAATTTACTCAATAAAGCTTCCATTTATCTAGGGCCAGAAAACAAAAATAGTCAATCACAAAACAAAAATAAAGTCAAATGCTGAATTCTAAAAATGAGATAGCAATTGGCTGGAACTAAAATTCATAACCCACACAATCCAGTCACTTCCTGAAGCATTCTACATCAAATTTAATTATGAGTGTGTAGAAAATGCAATAAAAAAAGAGAGCATATGAGGTTCAGTCACACAAGTAACAAACTCAAACACAAAACAATTTATTCTTTGAAAAAATTGATTATTTTTGGGACTCAAATTGGAAATAGTGGATTTCAGGAGTGAATCCACCAAAATCTATCCAGGGAACTAAAGCATTATTTTCAGTGTATGGACATCTAAATCTGGACATTTATGTCTGAGAGAATGTCTTAAAAAGGAGCACACACCTAAATAAAATTATTCCTCTAGAAATAATTTGCTTTTCTGTTTTTAATATAATTTTTATTGCTTTATATTAGTATGAGTTTTCAAGTTGAGATAACTTTGATGTTGTCAAGGAGCAGTACCAGGAGCTACTCAAAGCTCAGTCTGATGAGCTAAGGAGCGCAACCACTATTTTTCCTGTTTACACCCAATTTAATGCAAGTTGTAAGGGAGGCTGAGTTGTATGTATCACCAGGACTATTCACAGGTGGCTTTTCTGATAGCCAATATGTTACTCCCAAAGACCAGGCCCAACCTGCGCCTGTGCCACATTACAGAGACTGGGCAACTGTGCCCCCCTCCAATCCAATTGAGCCATCACTTGAGAATTTGGGCCAATAAGAGTAAGGCCTACCTAATACAGGTACCCTTATTCCTCAAGCCTGCCAAAAACTTCAAATCATAAACAATGATGTGATAGAGGAGATTATGAGCCTCAATCAGAATGGTGTTAGTTTTGCCAAAATAGCCACTTGGCTTCAATTTATTGAGGCAGTGATCAAGCAAGAGTTCCAAGCACTCTTGGAGAGAGGTGGTGCAAAGCTGGGCAAGAAGCCAAAGAATCAGCCCAACTCTCAGATCAAGGAGGTCTATTCCTTCATACTTGACCTTCTGTAATGTGACTCATACATCCAATTAACTGATATATGTTACTTACTTGGGCTCAAGGTACTATTTATTGCCAGCCGCGCAGTGCAGCACTGGATGCATGGGCTTGTAGTCAGTGTTCTGATTCTGACCAATTGGTCATGAAATGAGTTAGAAGATGGATCTGATTTGTCCTATGACTGTGCAATTAGTGCCACCCTTATCCACTTTCTGTCCTCTATTTTAGAAAATGTTGTATTTTTATTCTATTATAAATTGTCATTGAAATTCCATAATTATGGCACTTTTAGTAAAAAGAACACTTCCAAGGGCAAAAAGAAGGAAGTACAGGGAACTGCCTTGGTGCATTACTTGTAGTTTCTCTAAAAGGGACTGTTTTTACCAGACTACAACCAGTTACACCTATGGTAACTGGTACAGGAAATTCCTCTCTGAACTTTTTGCCACCTGGAGCTTGTCCAATTCAAAATTCAAAAATTCCTGAGCCACCAAATGGAGTTTGCTGAAGTGGCCTCTGAGAAAATACAAGCAGAAGGCCACAAAATTTCAATTTTTCCTGTCAGACATGCTGATCTTCACCTGGGTGATGTGTTGTTATTTAACATTAGAGACATCATACATGGGCACAACCTCACAACCTTCAGCCAGGTGGTTAGTGTGGCCAACAACCCCTTGGTGCTTTTTTGTCATCAGAAGATTGCTGACATGTTTACAAAGATGGCATTCAATGCTCTTGGCAACAGCCAATCACCAAAGGATCCCCAGCTACCACCTTGTGACTCCCCAGTGTACAAGCCAATCACTGCCCTCCCCAAGTCAGAATATGATTTCATGTACAATCAATTTCTCCAATCCAATCAAGGCACTCAATTCCCATTGGGTCCTCCAGCTGTCCTAGTCCCCATCCAATCCTCCCAGGTGACCAGCACTAACCTCACCAGCCAATCAAGTCCTCCCCCCTCCCCCTGGTCTGCCACCTAGTCTGCACTGCCCATTCCCATTTCCCCAATAAAACTTGCCCCCAATAATTTTTATTTTTTAATTTATATTGGTTTAACGTTTACAAGTTTTTATATTTATAATAAATAATTTACATTTTAATAAAGTGGGGATTAATTTTTATTATGCCGCAACTTAAATTTGACTGCTTTAATAATGATTAATTATAAGGTTTTCTATTATACCTTTAATAAATTTGAAGCGCTACAATAAAGAAAAGTTTGAAAAATAAAAGTGGTCAAAGACAAGCCAATTGGAATGGGCGAACATGTGATGTCTTTATGCTTGTCTCAGACCAGACACACCTCAGTTAGTGCAACCAGTTTAACTTGATAAAATAAGTCTGGTGAAAAAAAGACATGTTCCATTTTCAACAGGCTTATTTTATCAAGTTAAACTGGTTGCACTAACTGAGGCGTGTCTGGTCTGAGCCAAGCACAAAGACAGCACATGTACGCCCATTCCAATTGGCTGGTCTTTGTCCACTTTTAGTTTTTAAACTTTTCTTTATTGTAGTGCTTCAAATATATTAAAGGTATAATAGAAAAAAATAGAACTAATAAAAATAATCCATCTAACTGCATGGGTCTCTGAACTATATGATCTACATTAACACCTGAGTGTGATTATTTCTTTTTAATAAATTTAAACTCCCAAACATAATCAGCATACCTAGTTAAAAGCAAATTATATTTTACTTGGAAAAAAATGTACATGAAAAAAACATTTCATTCACAATACTAAGATTGGGTTGGTTTACATGCTCTGAAATATGGGCACCTGCAGTAAGTTTGACTCCCTGATGATTGACTCCCTTAAACTTGAATCCCTGGTAGTCAACACTATAGTAAAGTGAGAATTCAGCCTTTTCCCTGATCACCAACTGGAAATCAACACTTTTTTAATTGACAGATCTTGATGTACTGAAAACTTTTAATATAAAAAATTAAGCTATACAGCTATAGTATACTTAATTGACCCCAGAAGGCTTAAAAATGCAATAAAAACAGTATTTTAATTAATAAAAATAAGGAGAAATAAGCAATTATTTCTCATTTTACTATGTAATTTACACTCTTCATTATAAAAATATTTGTGATTACCATAAAAAATAAAATTCCAATAAACTGAAAATAAACACAAACACAACAAATAAATTTATGCAAAATATGAAGAAATATTAATATTTGTTTGATATAGTTCATAGAAGCACAACTGTGAATATCATATGTTTTAGTTAGAAATTAAAAAAATAAGATATTTCACTTAATTTCAACTATAGATATTCATCTCAAAATTACCATGCATACATAGAACAATCACTGCTATCTAATTAAATTAAAAAGTTTAAAAATTAGAGCTCAAAACTAAATGATCAAAGCTAATAAGTAAAAATTAAAGTTAAAAAGTTAAAAGTAAAAATCATATAACTGAGCAAGCAAGTTCATTCCTCATCATTCTTTCCCTGTTTCATTTTAGCTCCTTCCAGGAGGGCAGTGGCAATAAGCTCAAGCTGCTGCTTAAGCTCAGAGGCCTTATACTTGCGCTTGGCTGTACCCTGGATGGCCTTGGTGAAGAGGGTACAGCAGGTGGTTGGCTTGGTGGGGGGATGCGGTTGAAGAGATCTTGGAGCTTGGAGATTGTTTTCTCTTGCTCATGCTGCAGGAGAGAGAAGAACTTATTAAAATTTGGATGAAGCAAAATTTTGCTTTAATATGCTTGTGATAAGTCTCTAATGCCAAAGTGTTCTTCAGCTCCCTGTTGACAGCCGCCCAGTACACGTTCCAGCTGGCCTTGGCGCAGGCCCTGCCTTGCCTCTGCGTGACAACCTTCCCAATCCACTGGGGCTCAAAGTACTCAAGGAAAGGCTTAAAATCTGGGTGCTTCACTATTTAGGGATCCTTTGAGAGCACCTCAAACCCCTGCACAGTGTGCTCTGGCTTTAAAAAAGCCAAGGCACTGAATTGTGCCAGCACAAATCTGCAGGTGTCCAAAGTATCCCTCCAGCTCAACCTACTTAGCTCAGAATGTGCAGGCCCATTCTGAGCAAGTGATTGGTAGTAGTGGAAGTGGCAATCCTGCACCTCTCTGCTGAAAAGCTGCTCAAATTTATTGAACTGAGCAGGCTCAAAGTCCATGATGCACATGTGAGGCCCAAGAGCTCTTAGCCTTGCCTTTTTCTCCAAGTCCAGGGTGGCCTGGTCTTTGCTAGAGGCAGGTGGGTTGGCGCAGGTGTGGAGGGGAGCTTTCTTGGATTTGTCATTGTTGGCAGGAGGAAGGAAGGCAATTGCTTGGCAGAGGATGGAGAACGCGCAGGTATAGATGGCCCCAGGAAGAAGAAAGAACGCGAGTGGAATCACCCGGATGTCAATCTGGGCATGGACCACCAAGAGCTGCTTGAACATCCAGGGGCAACTGGAAAAGGTACCATCAGCTAGCCAGGTTGACGCCCTTTTCAACTCCATTAGATTCTGCTGAGTTGAGTAGCAAATTATGTGGTCCTTGGCAGCAGGCCTGTTGTCATGGAGGAGGAAGCGCTCCCCACTTGGAAGCTGCTTGAGCTCATGGGTGAGTGTAAGATCCAAGAGGACGTCCAAAGCCTTGGGGGAGGGGGATTGGCGGCAATACACTTATTGCTTATGAACTTAACCAACTGCTCTTGAGTTGGCACTAACATGAGATTGTTGGGTTTGAGATGTTGCAAAGCCATTATGGCCAGATCAGAAGCCCAGAGGTGAGAAGAAGAGGGTATTACTTGAACAAGGTATCATTTTAACATCCAAGTGATTAGATAATTGGGGGGCTCACAAGAGTGCTCCCCCTTCTCTGCCGCTACTTGCTCCAAGCCCTTGGTGTTTAGCTAGGCCCCGCAAGTCTTATCCTCACAGATAAAGTGCTTGCTCTTGGTTTGGCGCTTTTGATTGTTACAATTAAAAATCTAATTGTCAGCAACATAGCCAGGGCTGCCCTTTACAGACATGATTTGAAAGTAACAAGGGAAGCGCTTGGGGACTTTAAACTCTCTGTCCACAATACAGATATTGTGGATGACCAGTGGATCCCAAGCCACATGACCAGAAGCTTTGAACTTCTTGGAGTATTCCTCTGGCTCATCTTGGGGATCAGATGAGGGAGGGGGGAAGAGCTATCAAGAGGGGGAGGGGAAGGGTTCTTTGAGGCCTGCTTGGATGCCTCCTTTTTCTTACCAGAAGAAGAGGTGGGCTCCTTGGCAGCCTTTACTTTCTTGGTATGCTGCTCCTTGGTGGGCTCGGAGTCAGCCTCTGAGTGGTAAAAGGAGTAGTTGGTAAGATCACCATCAGATTTATTTGGGGAGGAATTTTTGGGGGAAGGTGAAGGGGATGTGGAAGATGAGGGTGGAGGGGGGAGGAGTAGGAGGAGATGGGGTTAAGACGTTGCATTTGCAGGCTTCTTGGCACGCTTGGGAGTGGAGGCAGTTTCTTTGGAGCCCTTGGAGGCTTGGCGCTTGGGCTGTTGGCTGTTCTTGTTTTATTTTGTCTAAAGAAAAGTTTAGTTTTGTAAATAAAATAGTGTGAAAGATATGAAACACAGAGGTAAAACAAAGTAAAAGTTAAATGAAAAGTATACAAATAAAGTTTTATTTATCAAGATAAAAACATAAAAAAGTAAATATAAGCAAAATAGAAACTTAAAGTATAGATATAAAGGTTAAAACATAGAAAATAAGTGAATTTATGATGAAGCATCAAATATGTTAGGTTCAGCATAACAACTTAGTGTTAAATCAATGTAAAAGTTTAATTGAAAATAAAAATATATATGAAAAGTATATGGAGAGCAGCAGAAAAAGTAGTAGATTATAATAGCAAAAAATAAAAAAATTATTATGTGGAATTTTTTTATTGGGAGTTGAAAATCAATACATAGTAAAGTGTCAAGTTTGGCACTGTCAATCAGCTGGGAAAAGCTGAATTCTCACTGTCAATTATGCCAGAGTCAAGCAGAAACATCAAATTTACTATGTTTTTTACATATAAAACTTGCTTAAATTTAAAACAGGTTTGAAAGTTAACCCAAAAGCAAGGCAGTAACATATGCTCAAAAATTAAAGAAATACAACATAAGTTAAAAAAGCAGATGAGTGGAAATGTGTTTATTAGTGATTAGGGTATGTTGTGAGGAGCTGGGAGTGACTTATTTACCATAGTGTTGGTTAAAATGTTAAGCTCTCTGTACTAATCCCCAAGTTAAAGTGTCAAGTAGGTGAGTGTCAAGTGGCACTCATAGTATGTCACATATTAATTTAACCTTAATTCCGAGCCTTTGATTAGTTAAATACAAAACCAATTGGGTGTCAAGTAAATAGAGTCAAACAAAGAAGGTGTCAAGTTTCAGTTTTTTATAAATTACATATGAAATCTTTTAATGAATTGGGCTTAATTTATGTGGCACCACTTAATCCAAAAACCCGGGAATGACATAATGTAAAACAAATGGGGCATTCAATTAATGTCTATGCCATTAAATCCAGTATAGTGGTGCAGGGAGCCTAATCAACAACTATGGACACTAATAATAAAAATAAATAGTAAATAATAAAATTTATATAAGCGCATATGTGTTTTATTAATAAAATTAGGACTTGGCTTAAAAAGTGTTAAACTGGTCACTTTTTGTTTTAGAGTGTTGAACACAAGTTTTTTCATTTTAATTAGTAAATTCACGTATAAATTGCCCCTTAAATTGGTATTTTAGATAACCAAATTATTAAACAGAGTCAAGTTCAAGTAAATTTAACCTTGGTTTTTGGTTTCAAAACCCTAAATTACTAGTAAAAATTAGCTTAAAATTGGTTAAGCCAAAAATACTAATAGATTTACATATGCAGCACTTGACTCCCTGGTAATTGACAAAGTTTCAAGTAACAGGGAGTCAATCACCAGGGAGTTGAACTTACCACAGTTGCCAAATATGTGATTCACATATAACCTGTGAAAGTGGTTATTTTTTAATAAATGTGTACTTTGGGTCAAAATTGACACACTGTTTGAGAACAAATCAAGTTATACTTGGACAAAACATGTAAATGGGAAAAAATGTTGTTCATGATACCTGGAATGGGTTGATATATACAAAAATATACATAATATCACTATCAAATGAATAGTATTACTTAAAGCTACTAAAAAACTCATAATTAAATCAGATGTATTTATTAAATCTCTATTAGATACAATAGAATACATATAGTTTATTGAGATACTTTTATTGGTATAAAAGAGGTTGAGGTAAAAACAATGAAAACATGGCCAAATTGAAGGCAATGATAAAGAAATTGGACACAGTGGTGGCTAAAATTAAGGAGGTCAATCAAAAGGTGAAAGTCATGCTAAAAAAGGTGGTGTTAAAAGGCAACAAACTAGACAAACTTACTATGATGGCCACGAAGAAGAAGATTCCCAATACTACCAACAAACTTGCAACAAGGCTTCTCAATGTGCAGAAAAATGTTCTTGTTAACATACAGTTCAAGCCACAGAAGTTCACAACTGCGGGAGCGTGATTAAAGGATCCCAAGATGTTTGAGCAACTAAAAATAAAAAACACAAACCAACAAAAGACTATCAACCAACTAGTGACAATTCCTGTGAAGCATCCCCTGTAAAGGGGGAAACAGGTAAAGATATAGAAAAAGGAAAAATAATATCAAATAAATAAAAGGATTCTACTAACTTTTTTATTTAGAAGAAACAGAAGGAGAAGTCTGTCAGTATCTAAGACCGTACATATTGTAGACATTCTACAGCAACTATGTCCCCCACATAGGGTGTCAGCTGGTCTTGATGCCAGCCGCTGCCTCTGAAATGATTAATAAATTTAAAAATTACCCTATGAAACAAGAACAACTTACATCACTCAAACCAAAGCTTGATGACACCAAATGACAGGTCTTGGCTTTGGTCGCGTCCACCAACCTGCAACTTGACCAGTAAATTCTGCTCCCTGCCTTCAACAAGCTCTTTGTCATGCTCATCTGGGATTTCATTTGAACTATGCTTCACCAAAACCTACCTGAGATGGAAAGAGGCCAAGAAGAAGTCTGTTTCTGTTACCCCACCAAGCACATACTATCACATATCCTAAAACATTTCAATGAAAAATAAAAAATTAGATATAGTTCTGCTGCTGTCATGCCCCTGTTGTAGGTGTCATTGAAGACTTTGGGGCCTCCTGGTGCTCTGACAAGACTGGTATACCAAAAATAATGGGGGAAAACCTTTGCTACTACGTCCTTTAAGAATAAAATTAGTACCATATATGATAAATTTTGTGATTTTTCTGCCCTGCAAACAGGGCAGAGACTTTACTTGATTGTTTACCTAGGTCTTGTTGTACTAATGTGGTTTAAAGCAGAAGCGCGCAACAGGTCTGATGTGATAATAAAACTGGATGTAGTGCACCATTAATTAGATGGAAAAAATTGCCCCTGGATACAGCTCAATAGAGCATGTTATTCAGGATTCAGTTATTCTTGCTGCCATCTATGGGATAGCTGCTCCACCAGAAAAATTTTCCTAGCCAATTGTGTCACAATTCTTCCATATTCTAACTGCCGCAATCTATATAGTACAGGATCAATGTCAACATATGCACTGTCTATAGAAATTACTAGTCTATTTCAACGCAATGTCCTGGATTTCCACCGCTCCCACCCCTAATAAAAGTCTACACCCAAATACTATTTTAAATTTCTATATATAATTTTTTATTTTAAAAAATATGTACCCAAACATCTATATTCAGCAAATAAATATATAATAAAGAAATAAACCGTGTATTCATTCATTCATTCATTCACCCTTATTGCTTTGTTAATTTTAATAAACATGACAGTATATAATTGGAATCATATGAAAAACGTGAAAACAATAAATTAAAAAAAATATATAATAAAAATATGATATACTTGTGTTTTATTTGTCTATTCATTCAATTGGCTTTGCTTTGTTGATGTCAGGGACCCACCTGAGAGGAAACAAGTTCCCAATCTGATGAGCCAAGGTCTTAAGTTGAGCCCTGCAATAACCAAACCAATAAAACCGTAACCATTGCCAGGTGACCAAAGTGCCCTAGAAACAAAAACTGACCCATCAACAAACTGAATATTCCCAGCAGATAATAACCCATCAGATAAGATAACAGGTAGAAGGAGGCATTTGGTCTCACCAAGGAAGGTTCAGCAGGTGGAGGTAGAGTGGTGGACCAGCCGTACTGGAACTTCCTTTCCTAGTGACCTGAGGGGTATTTGAACCAGCAATTTGCCAGGGACTCCTTCTGATGGGAGTCATCAGGAAAAGAATTGTACCAGTCTGTGGTGTGAGTTGGTTTTCAAGGCCCAATACCACAGAAAGCCAAAGAACTAGAAACCATAACAGGAATGGACTTCCTTTCATGTTTTCAAAAAGGGAGAGCAGAAGATAGTGTAGGCAAGTGTAGAATAGAAGAAGATATTTATTTTTGGAACAAGTAGAAATGAAAAGGATTGCCTACTTAAATATCCTCAAAAGGAGGCTGGCACATTTAAGTGGTTATTGGGAAAATAAGAGGGATTTACATGAAGTGGTGATTAAAAATAATACATTTTGCATGTTATGGTGAAGCTGAAGCTTAATAAAATGCATAAGAAACTTAGAGTGAAACCAGAGGGACAGGAATGAGCCACAAAATTAATAGTGAGTGAGCAGCTTAATTGTTAAATATCAAATAACATCAAGTGCAGAGCTTGGCTCAAAGTTAAGTAGAGCGGGTTCCAGAGTTTTATGCATGGTTTGCTCAGCCAATCATAATTGCAGCAGTAAGTGATGTTGTTTCTTAAAATATTAACCTTTTCAAACTTGAATTGAAGTTTGAAAGCAAAGACCAAATGAATTGGTTTACATAAATAGGTAATGTATGTAAACTGATTGAATTTAAACTAACCTTGACCTGGTACTTAGGGTTCTGGGTTTGATCCCCGTCTGGTTTCTTCCCAGAGGTCACATTGGTGTCTAAAACTTGTGATATGGAGCGCCTTTTGGGGAAGCTTCAAATATGGAATTGAGAAAAAAGAGAAGTATATTTTATTGGATAAAGCTTTAGGCTTATATAGCTTTAGCTGTGGCAGAGATTTAGTTGGATCAAACCTAGAGGTTGGTCATGTGCAGGATGGATTAAAGTCACTGGATACCTGGAAAGTCATGTGATATTGGATTGTTGCCATTTTTGGTATGTCAAACTGTAATTGAGAGGGTACCAAATTGGGCAATGGCTGGATGTTAAGTAGGTTGGCGGTAGCCAGAATTCTTGTACATCCAGACCCTCAACACCCCCTTAAGGGGTTACTCTGGTGCATCAGGAGGGGGCTTTGTTTTCACGGCTGCTGCCTGATGCTCCTGGAGCTGTTTACTAATTGGAACCAGTCTGGTTGAGTGCTCTCCTTTACTGAGGCAGAGACAGGTTCTGTGATATTTCTTGAAAATTGGGTTTTTGGCACCTTGGAATTTTACTAGGTAGGTGTTGTGCTCTGGTCTGTATTTGATGACTCTTCCTGGTCCCTGGTGTACTGACTCTAATTTCTTTCTGTTTCCAGCAAGACCCAGACAGGGGAGTTGATGGGGAGTGGTTACTCTGTATAGGTTACCTTTTGTGTTTTGAGCCTTTTTATTTCTGCTATTTTAGCTTTGAGGTGTATGTGTTGTAGAGTTGGTACTTATTCTACTGTGGGGGGTTTCCCCAGGGGGATCTTTACATATGGTTGATTGTTGTGGGTAACTATCTATGGTTTGTATTGGTATGTTAATTCAAACGGTGAGTAGCCTGTCCCTTAATTGGTGTGGACCCAGGATACTAATAATGTATGTTTCACGTATAGTGGTCATGTGTCTTTGGCTTTGTCATCCATTAATTTTCAAGGTTCTGATAAAGCTGCTGAACAGGTATTCAACTCTGCTGTTAGCCTGTTGCCTTTAGGGCAAGGTTGTAGAATGTTTGATGTTTTTTGATTTTAAATTGTTGTTTACTACGTGACCTGATAACTCTGTTGCTCCATCAGTTATGCTTTAGTCTGGAGTGCCGTAGTCAGCTACAATTGCTTTTTTAATGAATTGATTTATTGTTTCTGCTTTGTGGTTCTTTGTTGTCCAGAAGATGGGCCAGCGTGTAGCAAAGTCAATGGCTACAATTAGAAAACATTGATTTGTCTTAGTTTCTGGGAAGAGACCCACTATGTTCAGTCCCCAAACCTTGAATGGTTCAGGGTCAGGAACTGAATTAACCAATGGTTGGGGAGCCTTTGTGCTGGCATATTTCTTGCAAGCTGTGCACTTTTTCAGAACATCAATTATATCTTGTTTAAGATTAGGCCACCATACTATCTCTTTTAACATGAGGTATAGGTTGTTAGCCTTTGTATGTCCTAGTAGATGGTGATGTCTTAATATGGTGTCACCTCTTTGTGCAAGTGGGATGTAGGATAATTTTTTGTAATTAATGATTTGGTATACAGTGCCATTTGATACATGGAAATATTTTTTGTTCCTTACTAGTGTATTGTGAGTTAGTTGGTGTGTTGAGGGGTCTTTTCCTCTGGTTTTATACTCAGTATTGTATAGGTTTAGCCATTCAGGGTCCAGGTGGTCAGGATGATCCTCTCTTGGCTGACATAGCCTAGAGAGAGCATCAGCTGTGACCATATCTGCCCCTTTTTGTATTGGATGTCCAAATTGAGCTGTTCCAGCAGGGACATCCATTTGGCTTGTCACTGTGCAAGTGTGTTCTGAGTTTTGAAGTAGATTAAGGATTTATGGTCAGTTAGTACTCAGACATTTAAATGTCCTTCTAGATAACATATTCATTTCTTGCATGTGTGATATATTGCTAGCAATTCCTTATTGTGTATTGGGTACAACTGCTCAGTGTTGGTTAGTTTTCTACTTTTGTAACATACTGGCAGGAAGTCTTGCTGCCCTGGCTGGCAGATGTGTAGGACTGCGCCAATAGTGGTGTCACTGGCATCTCACTTGAGCTCATAGCACCTGCTGTTATTAAGGTATAGCAAGATTGGTGCTTCAATCAAAGATTGCTTTAATAGTTCAAATTTTTGTCACATTCTAGTGTCCAGATGAATTTATTTTTGGGATTATCCTTGGTTAAGTCATTGATTGGTGCAGTGGGCTTTCCGTAGTCTTTGATGTATTTCCTTAGGTAAGCTACTATTCCAAGAAAGCATCTAACTTGTTTAATGGAGGTGGGGGATTGCATGTTATTTATGGCCTTTATTTTATCTGGGTCTACTTTGATGCCATATTCAGAGACAATGTGGCATAATAACAGGAGTTCCTTTTCCATAAATTGGCACTTACTAGGCTTGGCGTAGAGTTTGTGCTTTGCAAGTCAATCAAGTGTCTTGAAGACATGTGTGAGGTGTTCCTCTTTTGTTTTTGAGAATATAATGATATTTTCAAGGTAGCATAATGTATTTGAGAGGCTGTTTAGCGCTTGTTTAATCATAGTGACAAACATTGCAGGAGTTTTGGTCATCCCAAAGTTCATTACTTTACATTCAAAGGATCCAAATTGTGTACGCAACACAGTTTTTGATATGTCCTTTTATTTTACTTCAACTTAGTTATAACCTGAGGTGAGCACAATTTGGAAAAAAATTTGGCTCCTGAGAGTCTTGCAAATAGATCCCTATTAGCAAAGGGGATATTTATTCTTTACTGTGCTTGCATTTTGTGCTCTGTAGTCCGTTACTAGACAAAGAGTTTTTCCCTTTTCTTTACAAAGAACACTGCTGACCCTTATGCAGATTCAGAAAGGCAAATGAATCCTTTTGCTAGGTTGTCCTCAATATGGGTATTGAGGGTTTGGGTCTCCATGGGGGAGAGTCTGTAGAGGGGTGCAGGCTTAGGCATGGCTTTGCATAGGTCAATGTCATGTTTGACCTTCTGTTTGGGGGATAACTCTATGAGTTCTTCCTTGAATACATATGAGTATTCATTTATGAGTGCTGCAAGCTCTGGGGATTGAATTTTGGTTGTTTGTATGTTATTGACTTTGGTGTACCTCATTATGTGGAGGGTACTATCTTTGGTTAAACATTCTGAATTGTCTTGGTTTATGACCTGGACAAATAATGTGTCTCTTAGAATGAGGTTGTTGGGTTCTTTGAGGATATTAAAAATTGACTCTGTTGCGTTTGATGGTCTGGTTTTTATTTTCCAACATATGCTGGGGTTCACTTGGGTAAACCAGTACATGCCTAATACAATGTTGTTTTTTATGTTATTCATGACAAATCCTTCAATGGAAGTTTGTATACCTTGGAGGTCAATTCTGAAGGGAGTTGTTTTGCCTTTGAGTAGAACCTTTGATTTGTCTGCCATTCTGGCGTATTTGAAGTTGGATTTGACAACTGGTATTTTGTATTTGATTACATCTGGTTTGCTAACCATAGTGTGTTGTGCACCAGAGTTGAATAAAATTTTGTGTGTATGTGATTTGTAAGTTCATGGATAGATAAGAAGTTGTGAGAAATCTTTATTTTTTACGTTCATAAAAATGGAGGATTGCGGGACATGTGTAATGCAAGAAGAAAAGTTTGTGCCTTGGTACAGTTTCTTGTCAAGTTGGGGAGAGACAGGGGCACTTAAGCCTGTTCCCCCTCCTCTTTTACCTGTTTCTCTGTTTTGAGACCTTTGAGGTCAGAGAATGTGGGGTCAGATTCATAGTGGGTTGCTACTTCAGCATTGTTAACTTTGGCGGTGTCCTCCTTCTTGGGACAGAAGGGTTTGCGCTTTGGCTACAATAGCCATTGTTGCAATTGGAGTTGTCATTGTTATGGTTAGTATTTTGGCGTTTGTTGCCATTGGAGTTTTCTCTGCCATTGCCGTTTGAGGAGCAATTGGCATTGCGTGAAGCATATTCCATATTTGCACGTTTTTCTGCGTGTTTGGCTTTGCAATGAGTGCAGGCATGGAGGTTTTGGCCTCTGGTCAGATGAGGGCAGTAATAGAGGGGCTTCATTCTATTGACAAATGATGCTCTAGTGTGTACATTGCTGGCGTGTGCTGGGTTTTGGATCTTGCAGTGTATCTCTTCAAATTCATTGGTGTAAGATGTGATAGTTGTCTTCTGAGGAAGATTACTGAGCTGTATTGCAATGTCTTAAAGAGATTTGGTGACACAGAAATTGTAAATGATGTCTGCTTTGTACTATTCCCAGTTGTCAAGCTGGTTGTCAGTCTGTGAGCCAACCCAGGTGCAAACCAGTTAGCTGTGGCCTTATATAGGTGTTTGCTGGCTTCCTGGACCCATTTTTTGTGGGGAATACAGCTGGCGCAGAGGTTGGCAACTGAGTGATCTAGCCTGTTGATAACCTTTTCTTTGCTTTTACCAAAGAACTTTGTCAATACCAATGTATTTGGTGTTGATAACTTCACCTGTGATAGGTGGTTGTGCGTTTGTCTGTGGTTAGAGAGAGCAACTGTATTGAATTATCTTGGCACATGCTTTGGGCATGACCAGACCTTTGAGTAAGGTGCATCTACTAGGAATATCTTTGTCGATGTTGTGGGCGCGGAAGTAAGTTTTACAGGTCTCCTGGGATGTGGCTTGGTAGAGTACGTGGACAAAGGTGGGTGGGTTCTGTTCATTCATGTTCTCTTTCATGGGCGTGGTAAAAACTGTAGATGCTACCAGTGATGCAGAGCGCCTTTTGGGGTAGATTTGAATATGGAATTGAGAAAGAAGAGAAGTACATTTTATTGGATAATACTTTAGGCTTATATAGCTTTAGCTGTGGCAGAGATTTAGTTGGATCAAACCTAGAGATTGATCATGTGCAGGATGGGTACAAGTCACTGGATACTTGGAAAGTCATGTAATATTGCTTGGTTGCCATTTCCAGTATGTCAAACTGTATATTGGGAGGGCACCAAATTGGGCAATGGCTGGATATTAAGTGGGTTGACGGTAGCCAGAATACTTGTACATCCAGATCCCAGACACTAGATTGTATTCTTAATTAGGATGATCTGGTAACAGTATTATAGATTATTTCATGTGTTTGATATTTACATTGTCTGTTCTAGTTAATATTGTGGCTTTTTGTTGGATCAAGTTTGTAACTTTTGTGACTGAGTTTCATGTGTTCACAAAAAATATAGTAAACATAGTAGACTTGTTTGTGACTGAAACTCATGTATTCTTTTGTTTGGTATTTTTGTTCTCAAATCATTGTACATCTGTCCCCAGTTTAAATGGGTTGTTGTATGATTGGACATTTACGCCTAATAACGCTCATTTTCTGTGAAATTATCTTCTATTTAGATCTATCAAGTTGAAATTTGTTTTATGACTGAGTTCATGTGTTTCAAACTGAATAATTTACATTTATCTCAACAAGTTTAAAACTACTGTACTAGTCATGTATGTCATGGTGTAGTAGTGAACTACAAAAAAGACCAAAATAGATAGGGAGATAAGAATAATTTTATTGAATGATGAGAGGTTGGGTTTTTTACCTGTCATTTTAGTGTTAACAAATCAATTCAAATTTACTTAAATTCAACAAATTGACAGTTGGGATTATCACAATGATAGTCATGAAGCTTGTCCTAGTAATGTTCTATTTAGGATTCAAAATGTCTGATTCTCATTTAAGATGAACATCTGATAAGAGTGCCACCAATTATTCATTAATTGAAATTTTCTCAGGGAATGGTTTTTCTGAGAGAGAGTAATTGCAGATGTTGCAATGTCACATATTTTATGTCAAAGATTTTCCTTTTTGGCTTTGTCTGTTTTATTTTAGTTATCCTTACAGCTTTTAAAAGCAATTTATCAAAAATTTACAGATTAATAATTAAACTTTTGTAATATTTAGAGCTATAAAATACATGAATTAATTATAAAAATGTAAGTCAAATTAAAAATACAGTATTTCAAGATATTTTTAACATCTATTAAGACTAAAAATATGTAGGATCAAAGATTTGTGCAGAAAACGCTAAATTATAAAAAATTTCAGGACTTACATGAACAATTTGAACTCTACTTTGCCTGATAATATTGAGAAAACTAAACTCTAGCATGAATTTCATTTTTGATTATAAACTTTTAACTTGGTTTATTTTAAGGTATTATTAGTCATTCTTTATAAAATAGCCTTCAAAACTGTGACAATAAGCAAAACCAGCTTAGATGCAAATGAACAAAACTTATCTCAAAATAAAATAGAAGCTAATCATAATCTATTAATGATTTAATATAACTCTATTAGTTTTTGATTAAGTTATGAGCTGGATTGATTTAGGTTATCTTCACAACCTCAAAAACTACTTTAATCACGTGATACTAATAATCAATTGATCTAAATTAATAAATCACTCTATCATTCTGAAGGTTAACTAGTTTATCTTCCATATAAAAATTAAAAAACTGTATACTGTCTTTTAATAAAATCATATTAGTCTTTTTCTGGGGGTTTTCTTCTTTTCCAAAAGTTTAATTTTAATGGTTATTTGGTTTTAATTTTTTTTGTTTTAATCTTTAACCCTATTAAAGAAAATTACAATTGTTTTTAGGTTTCTTTCTTGTGAGGTTTAACTAAATATAATAAAGCAAAGTTATTAATTTTACAGCAAAGTAATTTAATAAACAAAAGAGTTTTAGTTAAAAGAACTTAAATATACTAAATTTAATATTTTTATTGAGATTAAAAAAGTTTATTTAGTTTAATTATGCCCATTTCCAGAAATACAGATTTTGGTAGGTGCCTTGTGGGTATCAGAGGAAGAGAATGAGCTAACAAGAGGTTATTGTGTAACTCCGTGAGTTAAACTCAATGAGAGGTTCTTGTGTACTCCGTGTAAATATATAGGGGTGGATAGGTTTTTTAGGGTAGATGCCTTGCTTGACTCTCATGACCTACTTCTGGAGTTTAAGTCTATGTAGACAATCTTTAACTTCTCTGCAAGTTAAGATTTTTAGGCTTTTGGCAAACTCAGATGGGCTCAGACATGACTTCTTGGAGAAGATTCTTTGTAGTTTGATGAGAGGCTCATATTTTTTCACCATGTGGTAGGTCCATTGTTATTGTCACCTTGGAAACATAGACCAGTAGGATATGGGCAGAATAATTGTCTAAAGAAAGACATAGTTTTAGGAATTCAGATTGCTTTTTTTTATATCTGCCAAGTTGGGAGGCTATTTTAAATATTTTGCTTAGAAATTCCCCCCATTTTTACATATAAATTTGGCTGTAAACACTATTTTTAAGCGTCTATTGAATAGGTTGTAATAGTGCCAATGTTGCCACTATAGTAAAGTACATATTTCAATTTTGATTTTTATAAAGGGAACAGGATTAAATTAAAGTTCAAAAACTGCATTTAAATTTCAATTTTAATGTATTCTAGATGTTGACACCTTTTAATTAATTGTGCACTCTACCCTAAACATTTTAAATATAAAAATGATATAAAACCACATAATATACCATAAATTAACCCCAAAGATCTCAAAAATACAATAAAAATATTGGTGTAAGTTATAATAATTAGGATGAAACAGCAATTATTTTTCATTATACTATGTAAAAA